>VUQJ01019358.1:1960-16680 GCA_015108635.1 Andinoacara biseriatus | reverse complement strand
TATATTGTTTTTTTTTTTTTTTTTATTTTTCCCCCCCCCCCCCCCAAAAAAAATCCTCTTAATAGAATATTTACCTGGACATCAACATCATGTTTTACAGAGAATTACGGTTACAATCTTATTAGCGAGTAATGACTAATCAGTTTGTGTAATTTCCACAAATTTGCAGAACGAGCCAGAGTTCTTCATACAAGATGAAAATTCAAAGGAAAACTGGTGTAGGTGCCCTGAGGCTCTGTTATACTGTGTGGGCAAGTTATTCTTTGCATTGCCCTAGCAAAACCACTCTAAAAACTTATTCAAACTAACTGAATTAGAGGAAAAACGTTGCAACGAAATAAAACTAAACAATAATGTAAACTCCAAAACTATAACAACCTTGAGCCAGACATTTTTCCCCAGGGAAGGCCTTGGTTAAACAATGCTAAACCACATACTACACATATTACAACATGCAGGGTTCTAGCCAGCGGTTAATCACTCGGAGCTAAAGTCGCACCGGGCTGAGAATTTCATTGGTTCACTAATACCACAAATAGCAATTCCCTGTGCGATTTCGGGGGGGGTGGTCACACAGCCAATTGCTGCCTTTACTCCGATACCACCAGACTGATCTTTTTCTGCCCTGATCCCTGGAACGGCTTCATAATTGCAGAATCCGGGTCCTGCACTGGCCTGCTTGCTGTCCAGACCTTTCATTAACTGAGAACATTTTTGGAGCAGCATGAAATACAACAAGCAGACCCAGGACTGTTACTCATAGTAAATAAGAATGGAACAACATTCATCTCCCGCAAGTCCAGCTGCCAGTCTCTTGGGTTCCCAGATGTTTAGACTGTTGTCAAAAGAAGGAGGGATGCTACACAGTGGTAAACATGGCCGTGTCCCAGCAGTTTTATACATGTTGCTGCCATCATATTCAAAATGAGCTAATATCTTTCTCAAAATGGTACATTTTCTAAGCATTTTGACATGTGTGAACATGCAGCCTGCAAAAGTCCCAAAATTAGACTATAAAGTACTATTCAAGAACAACAAGCTATCCAAAAGGTCACTTTGTATGGTTCTCTGCAAAAAATACATTCTAGACCTTAGGCAACACTCTCCTCCACCACTATGCAAACAAAATGTTTCCTCACTTTTTGCCGAGTTTCCTTTAATATACCTCTCCATTTGTACACTTCCACACCAATTGGATTCTAAGGGATTCATATTATGTATGAAACTGTTGCCTCAAGGGATGTTGGGGTGTTCCCAACATACCTACTTTTTGCAGCTGCAGGCATGTGATCAGCATGCTGTTAAAACCCTTTATTATTTGGACTATTTCAAACTGAGAGTACTGTTATTAAAAAAAAGCAAACAATACTCACAAACTCAATCTAAAGAAATCTAAAGAAATAAAAATCCAGCAGAACACTTTAGCCACAAAAACCAGCATTTAAAGATTAACGTCCAAGTCTCACAGGATTTGTGAAAAACGGGGCATCCGTTCAATTCAACTTTATTTACACAAAATCATAACTGTCGCCTCAGGCCGCTCACATCACTGCAGCAAGTCCACAATAAAATTACTCACATGCTCAGAAGTGTTTTATTTTTAATAACTGCTTTACGATGGACCTACACCAAGTCTGGATTTCTTTTTTGGATTTATATGAAATATTAACCTGCAAGTCAGAGAAGGCAGGCAGCTCAGCCACGAAACTGGAGAGTACTTTAGGTCACAGCAATCACCACCTTTAATGTGAGTCCGCTTACTCAACATTTTCAAGAGAATGGTGAAAGACAGACCACAACATGACGGGAGAATTGTCCGCATCCTATCAATGAATCTGAGGAGATATTAGTGATGTAAACAATGACAGCTGCAGTTACTCCTAAACTAGTATATGTAGAGAATTTCTTTATTAAGCACTTGGTCACACGAGCTGTTTTCCCGGTCAGGAAGGAGGTCATGCTGAACTCCTGCCCAAAAAAACTAGTTATGCTTGCAAGCTAATGCTGCACTCCTCGAGGTTTATGCACACATTTAACAGAAAATACGAACATTGAACACACGTGTTATTCGAACTTGTAGCACACACCGATTTGCAGGCTCGCAGGACCGAACTTCACTCCATGCAACACAACAAAACGGATTTGGGCTACGTTATTCCTGGTTAGTCCGTAAATGAGCTACCCGGCTAGCTCGGAAGCTAATGCTACCTTGTGACCAACATCTCCGCTGTAATTTCAGTGCGGTGATTTTAATAACACTGACCTTAACGCATGCCCCTCTCCCCGATTCTTACGCAGTGAAGAGCTAATATACCTGAAAACATGCGCGGCCGTATGACACCTACAACTTCTTTTACTCCTTCAGTTTTTTAGTCCAAAATGGCGTCCAACTAAAACTTTCCCAGAAAACCCTGCGCGTCAACAACGCCTCAAGCCGCTTCCGCCCACGGACGGCGAACTCATACTACGGAAAGCCGAAAGGCCCAAATATCGCACTTTTTCCAGAACGAGCCAAATCCCGGCACTTTTCCAACCCGTCTATTAAATAAATGATGTAACTATCGCCATTAGTATGTCTGTGTAGATTCTCAGTCATCCAGGTCATCGTAGTCTCTGGAGGGGGACTACGCCCACAGGGGTTTGAATACCTGGGTCTCTCCACCATTTGGCTGAGAACTGAAGAAGCCTTTCGGATGAGAGGCGAAACGTCTTCAAGAAGCAAAAAGAAGTCCAGTTGCCTTTTTTCAAGCTCCAGAGACTATCGCCATTAGTCAATGCAGGACAATAAGAACACAAAACAAAATTAAAAAAACACCAAAAAGGCGTATTTTATGATACAGAGTAGCATTTTGAAAGTCTCCTTATTAGCAGAAAAAACTAAACTAAACACAGCAATCAAAAACAGTAAAGTGTTCATGTTTCCCATTTTATTTACCACATAATAACCATTCACGTGGTAATGAAGTAACTGTAACTGTACCATATGTGAAAATGCTCCATTGCTGGTCCTCCTGCCTTCCTGCCTCTGATTAACATGATCCTTTATGCCAAAAACCTTTCTTCTCCATTTATGATTACTATGTTTCTTTTTTGTTTTTCACTTGGTCTGTGCTGTTTATGACACAATCAGTGAATGAAACCATCCTCTCCAGTTACTATTACCGTTGCACACTGCAGCGATGTGCCCATACCTCTGGCACTGACAGCACCTGAGAGGAGGAGGGATACACGACCTAACCGGAAAACTCCTGCATCCTATCTGAACTCTACCTGGAAGAACAGATTTTTTACCTGCTGACCTCACTACCATGAACACTATCTCCAGATCTGCATCTCCTGGAACACCTGTGACCTTTAGTCTCTCCTAATATCGTTCCCTCTCTCTCTCACTGATTGTTATAGCTACTCTCTGTGTTTAATACTTTTTCCTGCTCTTTCTCTTGTCTCTGAGAATTTTAGATAGTGTCACCTATCCAAATTATTTTTAGCTGTCTTGGAACTTATTGGACTTAACGGGACCCCATCATCGTCCTTCCTGAAATTCCAAAGTATTTTAAATTCTTCTCTGACAGTCTTTCCAGACTACATCTGAACTATTTCCTTCTAAACTTGGTTTGCTGATCTACATAGACATACATGTCTATGGTCCTCTACCTGAGACGCAATTCTAGCCCTGTCTCAGACCAGCTTGTGCCAAGTCCGCGATCCAAAACAGTATGTTTGTAATAGTTTAAATCCTTCTTCTCCAATCTCCATGTATTGAAGACTCTTTTTGCCACTTGACACAAAATGCAGATATAGGTAGATAGTGAATCATAATCATGAGGCATACACAGGGTCCGGCTTTGTTGGAATTTTTATATATATAATTTTGTACTTTTATTGTGAAATTTGATTCCGGAAGTCTTGAAAGCGGGAGGCGTGGTTTAACTGCGGCGCCATGAATGCTGTAGTTTGGAAGCCGGGAAAGGAAACGAAAGCGTCTCCGTTACATCCCTTTGAGCGCTGCGGTCCTTCACTTCACCGTAAGTAGGTCTGCAGTTCTTCACTGTACACACCGAGACCGCCCAAAGGCTGCTGGCCTGTCAAAATGCTTCATGTGAGCGATTACTCGGTGGATCCGTACGAAAGTGGAACCACTGGAAAGCTCCTGAAAAGACATTTTCAATGACGGTGTGATCCGACAGTAGTACAAGTCACCGTACTTGCTGTAAATGTCTTCTTTCTCGTTCAATTTTAATGATTCCTCTACCATTGGAAAGCTTATGATATTACATTAAGCAAATTCCAATATATAACAGTTTAAATTAAAATATTGTTGGTTGAAAACAGTTAAAAAAAATACATGGCGAAGAACGATAAACGGATTGACCAATCAGAGAGCACGATTTCGCTCACGTGGCCACATAATCCCGCCCCGCGATGAATTCCGCATGAAAGAAAACTATCCGATTTTAATGAGATTGTGCAGGCAGTTTGGAAACACATTAAGGTAACGCCTTATTCACCTATAACGATGTCCGCGTAAAACAGAGAAAGAAGCAATTAAATATTTTCACGAATCGAAAACGAGACGAAAGTAGAGGAATTCCTCCGGAAAATACAAAGAATGAAGCACTTTAAAGTCCGGCATATCTGCATAGAAATAAAACAATAACAATAACAGACAAAAAAATCAATTAGTGCCTATGCAAAATATGACAGTCAGCTTATTACAGTCATTAAATGAAAACCTTTGTTATAATAACCAGACCTGGTTTTCCAGGAGTGTTTTTGTGCACCTGCCAAAATATTTGTTTTTAAAATAGAAGGATGGCTGATTATGGAAAAAATCAAGATCACGATCATTTTGGTCAAAGTCACGATATTTTAACACTAATACTCACTGGCTTTGTAAACAGCGGGGAGAAAAATGAGACCGACTAAAACACTCAGGTTACACTTTAGGACAGTTTCACGGACAGTGTTAAAACTGTTACAGGAGTCTGAGACCAATAACCACCTTCTTCTATAATGAGTCGCACTTTAACTGTGCAGCACCGCACATTCTGAACACTGCATGTTAAATATATGAAAACACGTTACTGCAAACGATGTTTACACATCATTAAAATAGGAGAAAATAAAAGTGTGGCCCATTGTACCTGTTATTCTACAATTCATGACACGCATCTCAATAAAAGTTAAAATCTAAAATGATAATAAAACAATACAAACATCCATCCATGTTCTTCCTCTGATCCGGGTCCACTACAGTCTATTTACCCACATAAGCAAAGACGTTACACAAACAACAAAACAAAACATAGAAACATCAGAAATCATTTTTGGCATTTAAACCTGTGCAGGTGCATTTTTTGTTTATTGCCTTTATTACCTTTCAGTCCTACTTTTTTAAAATTTATTAATTTATTTTAAATAAGGTGCAAACACTTTTGGGTGGTGTTTCTACCTGTGCAGGTGCATTGCATGAGTCCCTCTAGTTTTTTCACTTCTTTGTACAAACCTGGGGGAAGTAGCCAGGAAGGAAATGAAGGTGTTTCTCAGGAGGTGTGCTTCAGGTTACTGTAAAACTTCCAAAATAACTAAAAAGATTTGACCTAATGAAGAATCAGGCCAGGATTAACAGTTATGGTATTTTTCTGTAACGATGTCAGGGCTGCAGCTCCATCTGGTGGCAGATGGCTGCATAACATGTAGAACAAACATTTACAGCACTGGGCATCAATTAAAACCTTAATAATAATTAGGATAACTGACTAGTACTTCTGGCTAGTGACAGTATGCTCTAATCTCTGTAATAAAGTGTTATGTCAACAGTATCAAAGATTGGCCTATAATTAGTTAAGACAGCTGGGTCAGTGATGGCTTTTTAAGTTAGTTGGCCAACTAATAAGGAAAGATTGATCATTTTTAAGACAGAAGCATCAATCAATGGAAAGACTTCTTTAAACAGTCTAGTAGGATTGGGATCTAATAAACATGTTGATGGTTTGGAAGAAGTAACTATTGAAGTTAACTCAGAAAGATCGACTGGAGCAAAAGAGTCTAAACAGATACAAGCAGTGCTGAAAGCAGCTGAACATGAAGATAAGTCTCTGAGATGGTTTTGAATCATTTTTGCAGTGGTTGAAACACGCTTCCATCTACTATAACTGCAGCTGATAGATTCTTATGGCATTATAGCCTCAATCAGCTTTCGTTCAGTTGCTATCTTAAATGATCTGAAAGCAATTGAAGAAATCAGTCTAAAAACATAATTCAAACCAGTAAGCAGTCTTGCTTGGAAATTTGATATAAAGTCATTAAGTTCAAAGGTTAGGTCCCCTGTTTTAGGATTCTGTTGCTATATTGAGGCTTATAAATTATTTTTCTTTGCTGCTTGTGTAAAAGCATAAAATAATATTTCTTTTAAGAATTAGTGTTTTTATTTACAGGGTCTGCAGTACTTACATTTGTGCTTCCTCCTTCCTGTTTATTTTTATTACTTGTGTTGACTGAATATTGTTGGTAAGAAATGTCCTACGAATCAGCTGCAATACCAGCAGATATACCAGGTCTCCTGACAGTGTGACACATACACAAAGCTTCATTTGGTAGTATTGGTGTGGTTATGGTTTGGCTCATTAGGTTTCTTCCCAGCCTGCTCCTGACCAAATACTCTGCTGATTATGCTGCAGACAATGTTGGTGTGAGGAAATCCCAGATCAGACGGTCTGAACCACGAAGTGTGAACCTGAGCAGGTTTTCCCGACCATGATTTCTGCATTAACGAGCAATTCAACAGGTGTACCTTATAAAGTGCCTGAGTGTGTGTGTGTGTGTGTGTGATGGATAACAAGCTTTCCTACTGCCTCCCTGCAGGCAGCAGCAGCCATGCTGACGTGTGAAATCTGTGGGGAGGAGATGCTGCTAGAGGAGGACATGAAGACACATCTCCTTCTCAATCACCTGGAAAATGAGATGCGCTGCCCGCTCTGTTGCTTGTCTGGAGTTTCCTTTGATGAACTCTGTTTCCACATCACATCTGCACATCCAGAGGAACGTCACGGAGAACAGGCCCCAGCTCACCGTGCATCCAGGACGGACTGCTCTGCAGCAGACTCCGCTGCAGGAGAGACTTCCCGGACCTCTCAGTCATGCTCAGCTGGATACGGCTGTGATGGAACAGCCAACAGGGAGGGTGTGCTGACCGGCTCAGCGCAGTCTCTACACAAAGCCAGGCCAGACGGTGCATATTCATCTATCACGTCATTCCTGAAAACGCAGGAGTTGGTCAGATCTGATGAGAACACCGGGAAGGAGCGTCCTCTTTCGAGAAAAGGTGACGCTTCTTCAAATCCTCTGTGAAATTCTGAAGCCAGCATCAAATTGAATCATCTTGCATTCTTTCCAGAGAGGATTTTCTCGTGCCCCATGTGCAGCCTGGTCTGCAGTAGCAGTTTCATCCTGCAGGAGCACGTAGAGCTGCATCTGCAGGATCAGTGCTCAGCTGAAGGTAACTGAGATTTGCTTCTTCCCTTAATTTATTTATTCAATTTAAACCTTTATTTTACCAGGTAAAATGTTTGAGAACCAGTTCTCATTTACAAACGTGCCCGTTGTCAGTCTCTTACGTAAAAAGGCTGGTCTCGCTGAGACCTCGGGGAGGAAGTCATCCTCTCCATTATGAAGAGTTCCCTCACAATGTTCATCCATTGTCTAAGACTTGAGGCGACAGTGATCTGATGCTATATAAATAAAACTGAGGGTCAGTTTTATTCCAGTTCTTCTTCTTAACCTCCTCCTCCAGGTACAATAGCACTGCTAGGATTTCATAGCCCAGCACCTTTCTTCCAATGAGACGCTGTCCACAGTCATGTGACCGAACTTGCTTTTGATATAAGGTGCAACAAAAAAACCTAATTGGGTGTTTCCAACCAAATTCTCCTCATTTCCTTGAACACAGAATGCCAATCCTGATCAGCTGCGCTTCATTTCTTTCCCTTTTTTAAAAATTTACTTGCTTTTCTTACCGTTCTGTTTCTGAAGGCCTTGGTATAATTTATAATTTTCCCATTAATCTGTTTATATGCTTCAGTCAAAATATCTGTCCCTGCATTTCCTTCTTAAATAAAATAATAATTCTCTCATTTTTTTGGTAGTAATCTGTAAAAATCTGAAGTCTTTATTTTTGAATTCCTCCGGGTTAATGTGCACAGCACTGTTAGACATTTCTTCCACCACTGCTTGAAGCAGGTTTTACTTTTTCTTGCTTTGACTTTAGGCTCCAGGTCAGACCAGCTTAATGTCTCCCTCCATATTAGGATGTTTTATAATTATACCCCATATTTCTGCTTAGTGTCTGTACCTGAACAGTCTTGATTTCTTACTATAATGGCCACCATGTTGGCTGTCTGCTGCACAGAAATATTCCCTCAAATTTGAAAGTCCTGCTTTGTCTTTATTTAGCTGGAGTTTTTGGAATCTGTCCCTGGTTTTGTGCCAGCCCAGATGAGTCAGGATTTGTCCCATGTTTATAATTGTCTTTCTGGAATAATTTGGAGAAATGGGAATAACAGCCAACATCAAGGGCAGAGGAAGGCCGCCGCTCCACATCCTTCTGGATGCTTTTGTTTATTTTGGTCATAATTGGCAAATTTATCGAGTTTATTTGAGTTCTGACCACTGCCAGGTATTTGATTGCTTTTCCATCCCTTTTATATTATATTTTTATAGAGCCGAGGAGGTTGGAGTGCCCCGTGTGCTCTGTGGTTTGCAGTGACAGCTTTTCTCTTCAAGAACACGTAGAACTACATTTAGACCAAGAGGCCGCTGGGAATGGTGCAGGTACTTCCTAATTTTCCAGTGCATTTTTCTTCAATCTTATCCGCTGTCAGCTTAAAGCTCCTAAACTTTGCTTCCCTCTGATGCTGCAGGAAGTCCTGCCTCAGACCTGAAGCTGGCCAGACAGCTTCAGCAGGAGGAGGAGCACAGGAGGAGGCAGGAAGAGGCCCTGCGGGAGAGGGAAGAGTTCAGGAAGTTGCAGGTTTGAATTCTACAAAGTTAAACCTGCTGCATCATGTTATATTCAGTGAGACATTTTGGGCTCTATACCAAGGTGCTTTAAAAGAATCAGGACTTCATTCCTGCAGTTTCTTTGTGAGGCAAACAAACGTGGAAATGGGCCTACATCTAAATCTAGCTGTTTAAACTGTGAAAGCATAACCCAGAATTTTTACAGTGACCCTCCTGCCTTTCTGTGAACCTCTCAGAGGCAGTTTGGTTTGGATGGCAGAGGAGGCTACCGCAGACAGATGGAGATGACCATGGAGAACGCCGTGACCAGTGGCGTGCTGGCTCCTGTGGAGTTTCACAGGAAGAGGGCTGAAATGATGGAGTCTCTGGCTTCTGGCATTGATGATGGCACAACCAGAACTCAGGGTACGGAACCACAACTGCACAAAAGCTGCACTGACCCGGTGCTGAGACATGCAGGAGGTTCTGTGTGTGTTCTTCATACGTCTCTGCCATTTAATACGCCCACTGTGCTGGATGCAGTTAATTGTGAAATATGAACAGATGGACCTTGTGTCCTTGTGCAGAGTTCAACTCTTACTGATTGGTAGAACTGCTCCTCCTGTAGCTACTAACCAGCACCTCCTTTATACAAACTGCATCCTTATTTCTTCTTCTTTAAAATTGCCCAGTGGAATACATTTTTTCCCAGCACTCGTTTTAATCCGTCCAGTTTGAATCCCACTGCGTATGCTTTGGTGACTCGGGGTCCTGGTAGAACTCCTGGTACCACAGTCACAGTCATCGGTGCAGAAACACCTGTTTTATATATGCTAATGAATCCAGCTGAAATTCACCGACCCCTGACCTCTGTACCACAGTATGACCCGAACCGTGGAGTTTTGCACCTTCACCAGCCGTCTGTGGTCGGTGCTTTTGAGGTTTCAGTGATTGTAAGTCACCATTATTATGCTGCTGAAAATGAACTGACGTGTGTCCTGTTCACCTGTGTGTGTGCAGGTGTGATGGGAGCATTATATACCTACTATCAGACCGAGGGCAGAGATGTGGCTCACGTGTGGCTGAGCGCTGACACCGATCACTACGGCTCCTCAGCGGGGGATAGAGGCTGGGGCTGTGGATACAGGAACTTCCAGATGCTGTTCTCCGCTCTGCAGAGAATAGACTCATATTCCTGCCTCCTACAAGGTGACCCTGCATTATATAATACTCCACAAGTCTTTGGGGCAACTTAGAAATGGGCTAGTTACACATTTGTTTCCCTTGAAGTGGCAGTAAATTGATGATTTCATTAATCAGTGACGGATTAATGAAAGAAAAGGTTTATGTTCCTGCTTCCCTGCAGGGAGCTCTGCATGCAGGTTATTCCATCAGAGGTCTGGCTGTAAATGAAGCGGTGACCTTTTGCTTGCTAAGTGTAAACCACAACCCCCCCCTCCTCCTCCCACCTTCCTGTCACTCTGTCACTATAACACATTTCCTATAAACGAGTTCTGACCAGAACAGGAGAGAACTGGGAGACCCACGTGCTCAACTGAGCAAGAAAACAAGCAATTCAGAGTTAATACTTTGAGAAAGAGACTCATCAGCCAGTTTCTCAAACAGAGAAAACAGCATCAGCAGTGAAGGTCCTGCAGGCCGGAGAGAGAGAGGGCCGATAAAGGAGGAGCGTAAGATTGGACAGATGGAACAAACTGATCAGGAGACAGGAAACGGGCTGATTCTTATGTAATGCTTTTGTGCTCGATATCAGCTCTCACAGCACTTTATGCAGCATGTCTCACACACACAGTCACACTCAGACTAATGGGTTGAGAGCAACTCGGGTTCAGTGTCTTGCCGAAGGAGACTGGAGCAGCCAGGGATTGAACCACCAACCTTCCTGCTCTGCCTCCTGAGCCACAGTCACCCTGAAACGACAGCAGCATCCTTTACATGGGTTTGCTCAGTGCCTGAAAAACACAGGAGCAAAAGTTACAACTTGAACATGAACCTCAGGGATGAATCAAGTTTTCTGAATCTGAATTGACTGAAAACACTGAAACCAAAAATATATAAAAAGAAGTCCTCAGCAGCTGGAACTGATGGAGCAGCTGAGCAAACTCAAAGCTTTTAGAACTACAGCAGCTGGTCTGCTCAGTTCCCACTTAAAGAGCTGACAGGAAGAAGAGGAGGAGGAGGAGGTGATGAAGGATATTTTTGATGCCACAGATATCGGGACAGGACGGTTTCCCTCCGTTTCAGAATCTGATATTGTGTTTTTATGTTGTCAAATACATTTGATCAGGCTCTAAATTATTTACATGTTGCATTTAGTTTTTATTGACCTTTGTCTTGAGATAATAGAAATGTATTTAATGTTATTGAATGTTCCTATTTACTAGAGAGGCCGGTGCCTAGTGTCCCTCAGCTGCAGAGTCTGATTGAGGAGGCTTGGAAAGAAGGACTAGATCCTCAAGGTGCCTCCCACTTCAACCAGCAGCTTCGGAGAACACGAGCCTGGATCGGAGCCACGGAGATCTACGCCCTCCTCACATCCCTGGGAATCAGGTGAGCCGGGCTGTGCTGAAGCACACGGCACAACACCAACCAAGCTACGTTTGTCATAGCTGAAGTGAAACGGCACACTAGGCAATAAAAAGGTCGGTGTGTCCTTGAGATCAAAGTTTCAGTTCTTTACGTTCATATTTGCCTGCTAACATTGAACCACATTGAGCAGCGGTGCTACAGCTTTATGGTTTCCTGCAAGATCCCAAAAACAATAAGGCATTCTCTGAGGTGTTTGGTAGACTCTGCCATATTAATATGCCCTGGGAGGAGAAAGAGCATTTGAGAACGTGCCCCTCTTCGGGCAAACCGAAGGTCGGTGTAAGTCTGTGCTAAAAATGAGGAAACTTCATCAGGGCAAGAGTGCTGAATCAGACAGTTTGTTGCAGTTTTGGAGGACCATGAGACTGAGCCTGGTGACAGCCATGTTCAGTGGTAGCCTGGGCAAAATGCTAAAGAGGACGGGACCTGAGATATCACTAAAACACAAAGTAAACTTGTACTGATTGTGCTTTCAGCGCCGACATCATTGACTTCCACATGCCAACGGGCCCTGGTGATACCCACCCCCAGCTGTTTGACTGGGTAAAGCAGTACTTCAGTCAGTCCAGCAGGGGCAGCAGACTTCCATCTCGACTCATCCAGACCACCCTGCCCCCCCTCTACCTGCAGCACAAAGGTAAAGAGCACCACCACCTTTCATGTATGTGCTGAACTGAGCAGCTTTTAGATAGCAGTACAGACACGTGGCAGATGCACACAGGCGGGCCTGGTTCTGCTGGAGCTTTCTTCCTGTTAAAATGGAGTTCTTCCTTCCCACCATCGCCAAGTCCTTGCTCATAGGGGGTCGTTTTGATTGTTGGGTTTTCTGTTATCATTGTAGGGTCTTGAGGCGACTTTTGTGATTTGACTGATGTGGAGGCTGCATCATCAGGTGTCGCTCACCTACAGCAGCACAGCTCCTTCATTTTTGAAACATTCAGCTCTCATCAGTAAGAGTGACGAGTGTGTCCACCTGTTGATGATCTGCTGCTAAGCTGTTAGAGCCACCAAGACCATGTCATCTGCATATTTGAGGAGTGTCATATTATCCATAGTACATCTTATATTGTTTGTGTAAACAGAGAATAGCATAGGAGCTAAAACACAGCCCTGTGGAACCCCTGTGTTTACAACATTAGTGGATTTGTTACCATTAACTGTTAGATGTTGTGGCCTGTCCTGTAAAAACCCACTGATCCATTTAACCAGTGCTCAGCTGATTGGTAGTTCAGTGAGACGGCTAAGCAGTGCTTACATTGACTGTGTTAAAAGCAGAGAAGTCAATAAATAAAATCCTAGTGAATGAGTGAGGATGGTCCAGAATTGTAGTTAGTGTCTTCGACCCCACGTTTAGCGCTGTAAGCAAACTGGAGTCGGTCCATTTTGTCTGCAAACGATGATGGTAACAGTCCAAAGACCTGCGCTCACTGGGGTTAACTGGTCACCCTAAATTGCCCCATATGAGTGTGAATGTTGTCTGTCTCTCTGTGTTAGCCCTGCAACAGGCTGGTGACCTGTACAGGTGTACCTGCCTGGAATAGACTCCAGCCCCCCCACCCTCCATCGGTTTCACTGATTAGCCCACTACATCTCTGGTTCAATGGTGGCTTCTGGTTTCCCAGATCCACCCCCTCACCCTGTTCCTGATATCATCTTGTTGGGGCCCAGCAGAGATCCAAAGCCATTGGCTGCTCCTTTCAGCTGCCCCTGGCAGACACAGCAACAAACCCGTGTGACCAGGGTTAGATCATTGTGTCATTCTTCTCCCATCAGTTTCAAGGATTGAGGATTGAATATATTTTGGTAAATCTAACAGAGCCAGTATACAAGCCCGTTCACCGCCTCTCTCCTCGCTCTGTTGTAGGTCACAGTCGCTCTATTATTGGCTTAGAGCAGAAGAAGAGTGGAAGCCTGTGCCTCCTGCTGCTGGATCCCGGGTCCTCACCATCAGACACCAGGAAGCTCCTGAGCAGGGACACCATCTCCACAGCCGTCCGCAGCATCAGGAAGTTCCCCGCAAGCTTAAAGCACAAACAGTACCAGGTGGTGGCAGTACGGGGGGTGCTGTCAGCTGAAGAGAAGCAGGTGAGCTGTTGCAGGCAACAAAGAACAGCGTTCTGTGATTTGAGGGTTAGGATGGAACATAACGGACACTAAATAACTGAAGAAGTCTGGCCAGTATGTTAAAACAGCCAAAATTTAAACATTTTAATGAAAGGACAAAACAAGAATCGAATACTGAGGCGCAACTGGAGCTTCCTAAAAACACAAATAAAATCAGAATGCACAGATTTTCAAATAGTTTCATTCCGTCTTTCACAGAAAATGATACAAACAGTATATCAAAGACTGAAGTGAAGAAATGTTTTGCTAAATATCATTTTGAATTTGATGCAGCACTGTGTCAGATCATGTCGTCTTTTAACGGCAGAATCGTGAGGAAACAGCTGCAGTTATCAGAATTTCCCTTCTTGCCTTCTAATGGAGGATTTTAGCAGTTCAGGGTCCCTTTGTTATATTTTTCACTCTGTAATATTCTAAAATGTTATCAGTGGTTAAGTGGTGCCATATGCACCCATAGATCATGTGTGCTATGTGCTAATAATTAAGATGAAGTGTGAATAATTTGCTATTTTGTTGAATGAGTACAGCACAGAGTTAATGTGGTCATGACAGTGGATTTTACAGCAGGGCCTCCTGATTTCCTGAAGATTAATATCAGTTTTCAGTTTATTCCGTGATTTTCCAGGAGCCTCTTGTTATGATATTGTGTACCGTAGGTGAGCAGACGGGTATTTATAAAGTAATTCTACACGACAGGTTCAGCCTTCAGTGTACTCTGTGGACTTTAAGCTCTTTACTCGTCCTGCTTTATTAGGGCTTGAGTGTCCAAGGACAGAGCAGGGGCGTGAACAACTTCCTGCTCAGGAGCTGCTTCACCTGCTGAGGAAGAACAAATCCATTAAATTCCTTCAGGTGTCATGAAGCAAACAAAAACAGGAAGTTTATTGTTAAACCTTGTTTGCTCTGTTTCTGTGGTTACAGATGAGCATCTTGAACTCCAGGATATTGCGTGCTGAAAGGATCCCGTGAACCAAAGTGCTCACCGAGAA
>VUQJ01019355.1:11722-23959 GCA_015108635.1 Andinoacara biseriatus | reverse complement strand
GAGGGGAAGGGGGGGGGGGGGGGCAAGCGAGGGAGGGTGGAGATGCTGGGCTTGTTCACATAATAGCCGGCGGGTGAAGGCGTGGTGAGTGTGGCTCGATACGAGGCGTGTGTGCGCGCTACAGTATCCTAGTACCGGAGGATGAGCATGGACAGCGTCTGCACGGCGGCTCCTTTCCCTGCAAAAAGCAGCCGTGAAGAAAGCTGAACGGGGCGGATCAATATGCAGTGGAAGCTTTACGTTATCGATACCAAACGCGGGATATAAGGAGTGCAAAGGTAAGGCTATGTGTGGTGTGGTGGAGCAGATTCAACCAGCCTCAATGAGCTGTGAGGAGACAAAGTAGACTGAGTCATGCCTGGATGTGATGTGAGAAGGGAGCATCAATGAAAATTACAACAGCATGGGTTTGTCTCTCAGCCCCGACTGGTGTTGTCTTATTAAAAGAGGGCGTAGTTTCTTTTTTAGACACATTTAGCTAATCATGGTGGAAACCACCCATGTACAGTAGCCTACAGTAGCACATTCATTGTTCTCCCTGCATAGTGGAAACTGGCCCCGGTGGGCTTGTCTCATTATTGGGTACTGTGGGCCATATAGGCTGCTACTGACTGTAGTGGATGAGACGATGTGAAATGAGATCGATAGATGCATGTTTAAGTTTAAAAAGTAATTTATGAGCCACGTTGGATTGAACGAATCATGCTGTACAGCACATTGATTTAGGGAGTGTGACCTGGTGAATAAAAAAAAAAAAAATCTTGGATGAATCATCGTTTTACACAAAAAAGCAGCAAATCATGCCTGCCCAAAGCAGTTATCATTATTTGATTTTCTCATGTATAATTATCATATTTAGAGGGATATGTGCTACCAGCAAAACATTTAGTGTGAATTACCAAGGGCAACCGACAGTTTGTTACAGTTTTATTTCAGGTATAAGCCAAGCTCTCCTCCTCGACACCTCCATGTTACCTTGGAACTTTTTTCTTCTTTTGACTCTAACACTGGCTGGAGGAGGAGTGCTGCTAAACTTCACATTGACCTGCTGACGCTATGTCAGAGGTGAAGGAAGAGATACATGTGTGGGTGTATTTAAAGCTTCAAACAGTGTAAACAGGAATTGTTGTTGCAATGGTTGTGTCTGTATGACACGCATGTCCAGCGTGAAGCTTTGTTGCGTTTCCTTTTTGCTGGACAGGAAATCCTCTGTCATTTATCACCAGAGTTGGGTTTTTATGCATTTTGAGTAACTATTTGAAAGGGTAAAAGGTCATTAGAGTGATGTTTCTGGTTTGAACAGTCCTATTTTCTCACATCCCCCTCACTTGTAACTTTGAATGAGAGCCTAATGAAGATAAGATGCTCTTTTGTCTGTTTGATGCTGCTAAAAAAATGTCTCAGCACTCAGTTGGCAACCTTTCATTTAAGAATCAAAGCCTCCTGAGACTTTCTGAGAAATGTGCTAAAGACAGAGTGGGAGAAATCTATTTTTGGATGGGCTATAATTGTGTATTGATATACTTAACACAGATGGACCATATATGATAGATATAATATGGCAAAAGCGTATAGAGCAGCAACATTACAGGTCACTAGGTGGGGCTTTGGGGTTTAATATGTCCTGTAAATAAGTACTGAGAATAACAACAAACCTTGTATCACTGAACCATCCAGTTAAAATAAAAGTAACAAAATACAGCCTAATTACATCTTAGCCTACATTGCTGTCATATGGTGATCTTCAAAGGATTGCAGATCCTCATACTTTTTATCCAAATCAAGTTGGTCATGTTCCATTTTCTCCACCCATGCATGTCTGTGCCTCAGTGCCACATTCCTGTGCTCTGCAGAAAGTCACTGCAGTACTTTGGAATAAAAAAAAAAAAAAGCTCTGCAGTTTGAGATATTAGTGCTATCAGTGGGGACAGCTTCAACTGAAAGCAAATACAGGAAAGCTCTCAAAATCACAAATGCTCATTGCTCTGTCTTAAACTCTGACCTGAATTTCTACATTTAGACAGTTTTTTTTTTTAATTTATACATCTGTAACCTGAGTATTTCCATCTGTGCAAACTATGATCAGTAAAAGTGGAGTTTTTCAAACCTCTTGTTCAATGTGTCTTTAAGGACAAAAGCATACAGTATATCATGCACTGGACTGGATTTGAGTCAATATACAAAATATAGGGGCAAGAGAATGCAGATTCATACACATCAAAAGTTTCTGAATGAAGGAAAATGTTTGTAAACCTGCAATAAACCCAAGTAGTCATATGGATGACAATACTGACTGGTCAAATGCTGCGATGCTTATTAGATGGACTGAATACCTTTGGTGTAGACGTTTATGCGTCCATTAACATGAATTGTTCACTTTGCTGACTCCCCAACTGTATTCTAGCGCCATCATTGGGTGAGAATTTCACATTTTCAGACACTTCATTTTACAACCAAAAATTCACCCCCCAAAAAAACGTGTTTTATGTTCTTTCAGTGACTATTGTAAATACTTTATCTTTTCTAAATTATACAGCTTTCCTTTTTTTTAATACACAATCATAATTACTCAAAATAAGTTCTTGCAACAGCAGCAACTTTCAAGCACTCTGAGCTCTACAGAGTTAATGACCTTAGTTAAAATGAAATTATCCTGTATGTGCACTATGTTAGTTACCTTTACTGCTGCCAGCATTAACCTGCTACAGAGAATAGCGGATTTGATCACTACTGTCCCAATGGCTACTAATAAAACAATCTGTAGATGCCTTTTATGGGTTGTAAATAGAAATTTGTGCTGCATGATGACATCATTCACACAAATCTCTCCCCTGTGATGCAGCCTGTCCTTGTATCAAAGAGGTACTGTGCTATTTAAAAAAAATATTTATCTCAGGTTATAATAGATCCATAATATCATGAGTCCCATTGTGTTCTTGAATTTCCCAGATATCACAAACAGCCAGACAGGTTCTCTTTGTGAGATGACGTACACAGATACCATTTGACCACTGACAGCATGAGTCATGGTGAGATATCAGATGAGGAAATAATCCTTTGCTGTATGCTTCAGTCCACTGCCTCTATAACCAGGACACACTGCTCTGTGCTTTTTATTTTGAACACATACTCATTAGGAGTATGTGTGAGATTGGTTTCTTTTGGAGAGTTCAGAGAATACCAAAACAAATGATCCCTTATTCCAATAATTAACAAGCTATCTCAACAAGATTACGTCACACATTTAGATTTATGTAGTGCTCCAGAAGTGGACTACAGATGTCTGGTCACTTTGATTAAACTCCACACCCCCAGATTCCCTTCACTTTTAGACTTGTAATCTTCAGTCCCAACAGCTGCTGATTCAAGTCTCATCAGTGGAAGACATTTATCCGACTTCACTTAGCGCTCTCTGGAGCCATAAAAGCTCTTTTTTTTCATATATGCCATAGCATTCCCCAAATTCTGTAAATGGAGTTAATGTGTAAAACGAGTTTCCCGTTGGTCTCAAAGGTCAGCTACAGCTACAGAAAAGCTTATTGCTTATTGTACATTGTATTGCCGTTATGGAGGAAGTGCAAGATCTCTTGAACTAAAATCATTAAAGTTAGCACGTTTCCCTTCGCTGCTGCCTTGTATTGGATGTCACATCCTGTTTGTAGCCACTTGAACTCACAAGCAGATTTAAATTTTAATTTCTTTAGGCTTCACATGTTTATATCTGAGTGTGAACCAAGGTTATAACAATGTTATAACAATAGTTCAACAATGTAAATTTTTATATCTGTGGCTGCTGTTACACCTAAATTTCCCTTCTGTGGGACAATAAAGGCTGTTTCCTCTTCTTCTTCTTCTATAATTACAGTATTTTGGATTCCATAAGTTTGTTAATATGTTTATTTCAAAATTAGGTAAAATAGTTTGGAAAATATACATGAAATAATAATTTCTGTGCTTTTTCAATTGCACCAGGTGTCTTCATGTAAGCACAGAGACTTGTGTGTGATAACTACCTTCATCAATAATGCATGAAAAACGGGAAACTAAGATAAGATGGGCTGCAGTCTGGACATGACATTTAACCAGTGTGATGTATTAAATACTGACAGCCAGTTTACTCAGGAGACAGAGAAATTCTCCCGTCGGCTATTGTACAGCTTTCAAGCCTGACATTTTCACTTTTAAATATTTTATATGGATAGTAATAATATTTATTTCCACTTTCTCATTACCAGAAGAAGGTACATCTCATCATTGTTAAGTCTCATTGCAGTATACATGGTTAGTCTTTGTTAACAGCTGTAGCAGTACATAAGAAGGAGGCCACATCTGCACCTTCTCCAAGTCTCCGCTGGGACATTTCATTGTAGCATGCATACATCTAAAAAGCTGCCTATATACCAACCTTAGGCTCCCAGACTAAAGCAAAACCTGCAGCCTGCGGCACAGTACTCAGCCAGCGCCTGTCCAGTCTCCGAGGAGACAAACAAAAAGACTGACAGTTCTTTGATGTCTGTCTGCCATGCCTATTTTTACACGATGGTTCAATGCTTGTCTTAACACCACAGGGTTCAAGGCTGCCCTTTTATCGAGGCTGAATGGGTTGTGTTTGGTTGACCTATCAGAGCTGTCTGCTGGGTCGTAATGATGTATACATTACAGTATGAGATGCCAGAGGAAGATCTGAGTGATTACTAGTGTGCATATAGTTATTTCATAGCCATCGGTTTTAAATCACAATCCCTGCTGTTTCTGAGTTGTGTCGGATAAAGAGTCTCTCTGAGAAACTGGAGGGTTAGTGAGGGTTGCTGGGTTAGATAAAAATAACAGTTCTTGGGCTGATTACAGCTTTCGGATGATTAATGGTGTAGATTCCTAAAAATAATAGATCCTCCACCCAGTCACTTCATCTATATTCCCTAAGTGTATGTCATCCCAAATGAATGTGACTCTCGTCTGCTCATCTAATAGCTGCTCATATAAAATTTCCTCAGTGAAGCATGATTGTTTAAGACGCTTTCTACTTACAAACTTCTTCACATTCAACAATGATAATTCTTGCACCCTCTAGTGGTCAGTGCCTTTACTGTACATGTCGGCATGCAGTAATGTCATGCATATTACAAAGTGAGTGACCCCCCCCCCCCACACACACACACACACACACTATGATATAGCCATAACTTAATCAAGCTTGGATCAATGTGCTAATCCCCTCATGGCTGTCACAAGCCGTCCACTCCAAATGAATCGGCTTTATTGAATGTACACTTTTACTTAAGATCATGAAAGACAATTTATGAAAGTGACATTATTCAGGGGCTGCAATTGACAAAGCACTCGATAAAACGGTAATTTAATGAAGTGACTGGGTGCATGCCCCTCATTCAGAAAGCAGGGCAATTATTTTTAGTGCTTTAAGAGAAAAGAATACAAAGGAATGAGAACTAATAAAGTAGTTTCTGACACTTTAGGGGTATTTCTCCTGCTTGTATTGGCAAATAACATCACTCAGTTGCAATGTAGAGGAGATGGATGCAGGGGAAATCTGATATCTAGATTCAAACCCCTTCAGCAACACAAAACACTGCTGAAATCACAGCAATATAAAAGTGAATTAGTCTGACTTAGCAGACAATATAGATATGGTTAACCGCTTATAGTTCTTGTGCGACCTATTTTGCCCGTATTAAGAACCAGCGCATACCAAACTGTGGTCAGGCATCTGACTCAGCCCCCATTAGGTCAGCTGTTGATTTCACACTGTATAAGCCACTGCTGTACACAGCAGAGGCCTGGTTTTTCAGTCAATAACCTGTGGAACAAGTGGCTGTTTAGACCTGATGATCTGCTGCTGATGCTCAATCAGAGCCAAGAATTTCATGGTCTGGATCCAAGAGAAGACACTTATTAAAGGATGCGATCTAGTCAGGGATGTATCCACACCTGCACTCTCCCTGGAGAGGTTTACCAGGTACAGCAGCTGCGTGTTTAGAAGTGTTAGAAGTTGCGATCAGCCTCATTCTGTCAAACGAGGAGGCTGTTGGATCTATCTAGTGTAGCTTTCTCAGTTTGTGAGCAGGTTTCGTTGAAACAAAAACCTCAATCCGTCATTTTTACTGTTTGTTTTTTTTAATTTATTTATCAAGTGTACAGTGCTTTCAGTGCTTCTTAGTAGGTCAGCATGACTTTATCCTTACAAAAAGCTTTCTTTTGAAGAGCCAATGCTGATACTTTGCACACCCAATGTCAATATGAGCTCCGGTGACAGTTTGTTTAGCTTGCTACTATTTGCTATGAACATATTTTTGCTGTTTGGAACTTGATTTTGCTCCTCTGGTGAAAAGGTAGAAAATCGGTTCTAGTGGAAGAATAAGTAGTTTATAGTTTTGTTTGTTTATTTGCTGTCAGTAATGGTAAAAGATGGTAAAAGAAAATAAAAATACTTCATTAGAAATCCTTAGAATTATCCAAGCATGTATCGAACCATCTTTTGAAGAAAATCCCCTCTGTGATTGTTGTTTTGATATATATTGTATTTAGCAGTTATTTTAGTGTTGTATAAGGTGGAGGTGGAGAAGTAATGCATGATATTTTATACATTTTCTGCGTACAATCTTAGTCCGCAAGGTAATGAGTAACTATCGGAAATAAACGCAGTGAAGTAGAAAGTATATGTGATCTTGGTAAGTGGCATAAAGTAAAAAGAAATGAAAATACTGAGAGACTAAAAGCTAAATGTGAAAGGTTCAAAATGGAAGGACTTCAAATCCCTCCTTTGGTTACTATGGCAACAAATCCTTGACACAATGGTTTTATTGTAACAAACAACGTCAGTGTCTTGTTTTTTTGTTTTTTTTTCATTGCACTTACTTGGCTTTTTGCTCAATTTAGCTATTGTAAATTCTGGCAAATACCAGATGGCATTGTGGTTAAAAAAAAAAGAAGAAGCTACTAACACATAAATATTTTGATATAATTGTTTATGTGTTTATGAAAAGCATGCAATCTGTCACAGACCTTGAACTTCCTCGTTTATTTCCCTCTACAGATGACTGAGGGCAGACTGTGCCAAGTGCACTTACTGGATGACAGGAAGCTGGAGCTGCTGGTTCAGGTACAAATGCTCTAAACTAAAATCTGCTGCAGTCAATATTTTTTGTAATAATTACAATGTTTCCAAGGATTCTGTGAGCTGTGACATTTTTATGCATAATGTTAAAGAGGCTTTGGGTAGTCATGTATGCTCACTGCGGTTCCTCTCGGCTCACTGGAGTGCTTCTTAACTTTTAGTGAGTAGCTGCTGAGCACAGTGTAGCATTTAGCAGCGGAAGAGCTGGATATTATTATGAATGAATATTGGACTTAGATTCATCAAGTGATCAAAATGACACGTAGCTGTCAACTAAATAGTTTGCCTTAAAAAGTGATGACGTATCAAAAATATGTTCACAACTTGCATGTTTTCACAGAGTAGTTAGACTTCCCCATGAGCAAAACGACCTGGGTATCTGTACTGTCAAAATGTCCAGAGGGTAATTGTGCCTCAGGTGGTTTGGGGTTTGACCTCCATGCATGTCAGTGTCTTTTCAATTAATTAAACATTTCTTTTGACACACTCACGTCTTCCCTCTCAGCCGAAGCTACTGTCCTATGAACTCCTCGACTTGGTTTCCTCCCACTTCAACCTCAAAGAGAAGGAATTCTTTGGACTGGCATTTTTTGATGACAAGTATGTAAATTGCAGTGTTTATTTTTTCGGTGATATGGATGTTTTCAGCTGTGTGTGCCCGCTGGCAGATGATTACAAAGGGCAGCGTTCTGATGTTAGAGTTTGCTTGTTTTTGCAGTGGTCAGTGTAAGTGGTTGCAGATGGACCGCAGAGTTCTTGAACATGACTTTTCCAAGAAGCCTGGGCCCATTGCCCTAAATTTCCTGGTCAGGTAAGAGTTCATCTTTTCATGCAGAACCCAGGTTCTCCAGCAGGGAGCACTACTTTGTTGACGTGGTGTTTCATACTTTTTTCAGTATAAATAAGTCGTTAGAAAATTTTTGACTGTTTTTTTAAAAATGGTTTTTGGTGGTTGTTTTATGTTAATATGTGCATGCATATGCTTTCATCTTTCATAGGTTTTATGTGGAAAACATAACACAGCTTAAAGATATCATAACAGTGGAGCTATTTTACCTGAATGCCAAATCTGCTGTCTACAGTGTAAGTGCTTTCTCTTACTTTTACTTGGTTTTGAAACAATGAAAAAGTATCCTGCTCCAGTTTTTGTTTCTGTTGGAGTTTTTTTTTGTTTGTTTTTTTTTCTTTCATCGCAGCTTGTAGTGATTCATTGTCTCTGGACCCTCAGCTCAGCAGAAAATGGCTGCAGGGCACAGTTTTCTTACTCTGCTGCCTGGAATGTGAAGCAGACAGTGTAAGAAAGAAGAAAAATACAAGAGTTCATTTGGAGAATAAGTAGAGGTTACATTAGGGCAACGCAGAGAAGATTCTATGTTTGGATCTTGAAAGCTTTCTCTGTCCACAGGCCTTAGCTTCTGCATCGCATTTATTTTTTATTCTGTTTGTCTATTATGTCTCTCAGGGGATTATTGAAGTGGAAAGTGATAACGTCTTCAAATTAGCTGCAAATGCCTTGCAGGTTAGTGCTTTTAATAGTCTGATAAACATACATTAATTGCCACATCTAAAAGCCTGCCATCTAATAATAAGTTGCATTTTGTTCATCGCCAGGAGGCTAAAGGAGACTACACAAGGTAAGAGCACATCATCAGCTGGTTGAGAAGTATTTAACAGCAGCAGGAGGAGTTAATAGTGGGCTCTTAGTGAAGACATTCAATAGGTCACTTGTTTCTCCAGTGCAGACAACAAAAATCAATAGCCGTGTTATGCGAGGCTCACCACATAGTGCTGAGAAGCTTGCACCAGGCAACTAATGAATCTCAGGGCGCTGATAGAAGCTAAGTACTACAGAGGAGTGACACCTTTACAATGCACCTAGCAACTGTTGGCTGTGCTTAACAGTGGTGGCTTTTGATATTATACTTGGTGCTTTCAGAGGTGATACTGCATGCTGTTGTGCATGTTGGCACCTGGTTTTGGCCAGCTGATGAAGCATGATGTTGTAGACATATTTCTTCTTTTTCATGGTTGTTGCTTAGGCCTCAGCTGCCACTGAGGACACTGTGGTTATATGTTCACTATTCACTATTCCTCTGGGATTTAGGGTGAATTTAACTTTTAGGACAAATTTCAGACTCATTTTAAAACCTGGACATGTTGAATATTTTCTAGGCCTATTTCAGAATTTTAAGACTAATTTAGAAATTTTAATTTCAAAAACATTGAGATAAATAGTGTAAAAGAAAAAACACGTGGTGGGAAAGGCGTTCGGATCCTGTACTAGAACAAAGGTTACGCAGTGAAGATTTACTGCTTGTGTCAGGATTTTTTAATGAACTTCCGAAACCATCACTTTGTTATTTTTCTGTTTTAGTGATGAAAGCACTCGCGCTGATTTGAAGAAACTTCCTACTCTTCCCACCAAAGTGTTGAAGGAACACCCATCTCTTGCATACTGGTATGCTTACAGGATATTGTGTTTTAACATATATCGTGTTTTAACAAAAACATTCTTACAGGTAATTTAAGGGGACTTATTATACTACTTCCCAGCTCTGTATTTTCCCTACTGGATCTACTAGAGTAGCTTTGCATGAACCTTATCTGTCTTATACTGTGCCTATATGGACACTGGATCATCCTTTGCTTTTTGGCTCATAGACATTACTAGTACATAAGCTAAAACTGTTAAATATGAGCATCCACCGCTTTAACAGTACCTATATGACAGAATATGAAGACAAGCAAAATAGGTCTCCTTTAAATTAACTGGAATCTGTAGAGAAATGTGTAGTTTTACACTCATATTTTAACACCAATCTGTTGACTAAATTAAATGGAAGCCTGTTTGTTTACACTTCGATTTATATTTCACCAGCTAACTGTATCGTCTTCTCATTTATGTGACATTGCAGTGAGGATCGCGTTATTGAATATTATAAGCAGCTGAAAGGTGTTTCCCGAGGACGGGCCATTGTGCAGTAAGTAACAAAATTGTGTGGCTACACGAGTAGGAAGATCGTGAATCTCTTAAAGCTTTAAATTCATTAATCTTACTTTCACCTCCATTAGCCCTCCCTGCATCCCTTTCCCTCACTGACACGCCTTTTCTAATCAGCTGATAGAAATCAATAGCTCTCCTTCAGTTGCAGTGAGATCACACTGATTCACTGGACAGAGATCAAATTCCCACATTTCAGGCGTTTAAAAGCAGCTGGAAGCTTCAATAAATGTTTTTTGTTCCAGGTATTTGACGCTGGTGGAATCACTGCCAACGTATGGGGTCCATTATTACGAGGTTAAGGTAGGCCTGTTCTGTGAATAATACGAAATGACAGCTGTTGCACCTGGAACTGTGTCAACCATCATCTGTTCTTGCCTTACAGGATAAACAAGGGATCCCATGGTGGCTTGGAATCAGCTACAAGGGTATTGGCCAGTATGATCTCCAAGATAAATTAAAACCTCGGAAGGTAAACACTCCCTGCAGCCCGCTCTTTAAAATGGCTACTGCTGTTTCTCTGTTTCACTAATCTGACTGTGAACATGATAGCACAAGGCATGTACTGTATCAGGACTGCTGCTGTTGCACGTGGTGTGGTAATTCACGCATCATCTGTTTCACCTGAGCAAAAGCCTGAGCTTCAGCTGCAGCAGACAAGGCCAGACTTGAAAAACGATTTGAGCAAAATGCCAGTGTAGATGAGGCTGTCACTTATCCTTAATGAGGTTAGTGAGTTCTGGATAAAGGGCTGGAGAATCGTGCACATATTATGAACTTGCTCTTCTTGTTTCATTGGTATTGTTTTAGCTTTTGGGTTGACAGGAGAAACACCCATATGAGTGATCAGTGGGCTATGTCTTCCACTCTGCGGCTTCAGTGTGTGTCAGCAGCAGCGGCTGGGTGCAGTCATGCATCGAAGTGCTATTATCAGAGAAAGTGAAGGTTCAGAGCATTTTGCATTAAATCACTAGCAATGCCTTCCTGTTAAGACTCTGTATCATTCGACATGATGCAACCCTTCTCTTCATGATGCATTGCAAAGGTGTCGGGTGCGTGGTGTGTTTTGTGGAAGAGGGTGTGAGCTGGTGATGTCAAAGGAAGAAGGGGCCGGATTTGGGCGTTAACCTGCATGTTCTGAGAATACCTGAGGAGACAAGTCAGGAGTTGACAGTGCAAAGTATGTGTTTGTATTGACAGCAAAGCCAGGGAGGATTTTAATAACTTAATTTATAAACACACGGGACGTGTGAGCATCTGTTATACTGGTAAGACTGGATACTATACTTCTTTGTCTTGTCAGCTTTGGAAGTAAGCACCGTATCTTCACATTTTCTATGTTAAATAGTTATCACCCTTTGGAATTTTATGTTTTAAGAAAAACTGGGTGGATGAAACTCCATGTAAGCTCAAGTTTGTGTTTCATTCGGATCTTGTCCAGACATACAGTGAGTCAGTAATCTAAATGCAGTGATCATATTAGGCTGTCAGTGAGCACCTGGATGATAGGGGGATGGGAATGATGAGCGCTTACATGACGACCCCTTATGGTATTCTTCTATCTCCAGCACCTGCGTTATTGCAGACTTGGCATGCCAGGTAGTCCAGACTTTAATGACAGTTTGTGTTACAGTCTGCTGTTTTAATAACTGTGGGTGAAACAGACTTGAGAAAACACTTACTAAACACTTTTTCTAATAGTTTATTCAATAGTCATGACGGCCATGGTTATAGTGTTTTAAATGTTATTAGAAAAAATGGCGGATTATTTTAAGCCATTATTCCATGCATCATCCAGCCACTCAAGGTGCTATATTTAAAGAACACATCACAATATGCCGTTCTCTCATCAGCATTTTTTTCTGTGTTTTAACCACCAGCTGTACCAGTGGAAGCAGCTGGAAAACTTGTACTTTCGCGAGAAAAAGTTTGCTGTAGAAGTTAATGATCCGCACAGGTGAGCAGCAGAGGAGATCCTTGCGTAGAGACGCATGTCGTTCTTAGCATCTTAGCATATTATGTTGTTTTCACATGCGCCTTTGAGGCGACTGTTTGCTGTGATTTGGCGCTATATAAAGAAAATTGAATCCAATTTTTGTTTAGC
>VUQJ01019344.1:12679-24477 GCA_015108635.1 Andinoacara biseriatus | reverse complement strand
GATTTAGGCAAAAATAAAACTTTCATTAAAAAAAAAAAAAGATTTTTAACCAGGTGACGACATGGAAACCTACAGAACCGTGTATTATTCAGCACACAGTCAAAGACAGGAACGAAGGGTCTGCTGGATGACGGCCTCCATATCTCTCAACTGTCCCACCTTAACGGCTGCAGCAAAGCTCGTCTGACGCAGGAATGCAGCTAACAGCTCTCACCAGCCGTGACAGCATGACTGGCATTGTTTTCACTCTGAGTCAAAGTGTCATCGTGGCCAAATGTGAAAACCACTTTTGTTTTTGTTCCATCGCAGGTCTCTAAATACTGCCCGAGGAGAGTCTGACAACTCAGCTTCATAACTTTCCGAGATCTATTCACGACACTTTAAAGGTGCGCAGCTGAGACCAAAATGAAAGCTGAGTTTGAAGATGGGTGTGGTTCAATAAGCTCACTGTGACCTCTCAGCAAAACAGTCTCCATTTTTATTCTTCTTTCTTATCAAGACTAATCTGCTTATATTTTTCACAGTTAAAATTCCTCAGAACCCAGTGTCATGCAATTAGATGCCTTAATTCATCTGAAAAACAGTTCAACCCACACAGGCGTTCGATTTATGGCCAAAAAAGGATAAAATATACCTAATTCTTTAAGCTGGAACCACCAAATCTGCTGAGTGAAGGATTCAGTGTGTGTGTGTGTGTGTGTGTGTGTGTGTGTGTGTGTGTGCGCATGTCAGAGAGAGAGAGAGAATCAATGAATCAGGAAAAATGAGTAAAAACATCTGCATGAAAGGCCTAAAGTTACAATCTGATCAAAACGTCTCACAATTTAAAAATAACTTGCCAGCGACCTCTGGTGGACAAAATGTGTATTTCCTCGGTTATTAGCTCAAAGTGCATTTTACGCTGCCAGCTGGCACAAAATATTCTGCAAGACATTCCACTGAGAAGACCAAATAAATACAAAACTAAATATAGTTAGGTGTTCAGAAGCTGCATGACAGTCCAGACTGGATCTCTCAAACAGGATGATTTCCTTCAGGACATGAAGGCCCAGCTCAGGACCAGGACATGATGACCTCACTCAGACTAAAACTAGACTAGATTACACGTTCTGTTCAAATGCAACTGAAACCTGGTGGCTGCCAACAAAGTGGTAATGATCAGGCATAAAGATGGACAACTGAGTGGGTATTATGCAACATTTCATTTCAGTACAGGACAAATTAACTGCTACGGGCTTAACAGCAAACTGTGTGTCCACAGTAAATACATGAGCTGTTTAGCAGCTGCTAACGAACCGCACAGTTCACTTTAAAATCTGCTGGTTATTACTCACATTCTGCAGGGACTTTTTTTTTTTATTGATCCAGCTCATTAATGACAGATGATCACCTGCATATAAATACTGCAAACACTCATTTATTAGTTCCCAGACTTATGGATCGAAGAGAACCGACTGCCCAGCCGTGCATTACGGCAGCCTATTAATACACGACTCGCACTCAAATGCAGACTTGAATGAATGCAGTAAAAGTCTCTTGCATACTTTATCATACAATGCATACACCGATGAATCCGACATTAATATATTTACATGACAAGACGGGTGCACAGCCACCTTTTCTTCCTGTTCATAAGGATCTCTGAAACACAGACGTTTCAGAGTGTGTTTAAATCCTGCGGCTGGTGACTAGCTCTGCTCAGAAGGTCACAAATAATCCTTCACATCATCTCTGAAGCATGAGAGCGGAGACACTTACCAATGGCCATGAAAATCTCATTCACGTTCATAGAGGTCTTTGCTGACGTTTCCATGAAAAGCAAACTGTTGTCATCTGCGTATGACTGCGCATCCTGCGGAAGACACGTCAGGAAATCATTAGCTCAAAGTTTTCCACAGTTTGAGTCGACAAAAACAATGGAGGAGGCCAGGTGGGCACGTTCCAAGCTTAACAACAATTATTCAGAGAATTATTTAATTCTTGGAGTTTAATTATTCAGCCATAAACTCTACCTGCTTTGATGACTTTATGACTCATCTTGAAGTTAATGAAGAAGACTAACCTGGAAGTCCAGTGCTCTCTTGTTTGCGAGATCAGCCTTGTTCCCAGCCAGAGCTATTACAATATTTGGACTGGCTTGTCTCTGAAGCTCTTTAACCCAATTCTTTGCCCGTACAAATGACTCCTGGAAAACAGAGCAGGGAGGGGTAAGCCAGGGGGGCTCAGTTAGTGAAAAAAGCTTTAAGGCCTGTGCGATGGACGATAACAGGGCGACTTTCCCACGATGTCCCGTTACTCATTCGTCTGTCTTCTGAAGGAAATCCAGAGGACGGAATCATTACACTGATGCTTTTGATGAGCTATTACAGTAAAAGCAACAGCGTGCAGACACTGAGTTATGCAGTGCAAATCTAAAAATGCCACATTTGTCTCTAATAATAATAATAATAATAAACCTCAAGGTGCTTTCTATCTTTCTGTACTTTGCTTCTCTTTTTCCTAAAAGATAAAGGCAACAACATTTCCAATGGAAAACCCACAGGTGACAATAATGCTGATATTAAACTCTGCTCTGTTCTGACTTCTATTAGCTTTTTACACAAGAACGACTCACACCTGCGCACACACACACACACACACACACACACACACACACACACAGAGTAGATTAAAGCAAAAAAATCCACATTTTATCCATGCATACAGAGGCCAGAAAACAATCCCAATGTAACTTTCTTGTAATAAGATATAAATAAATTAGCTGCTCTCTTACTGGCAGATGTTTTATTTATTGGAATTTTTTTTTTCTCTGTCAGCTAGATAATATTACAAAACTGGATGTTTATAATAAAGATGGACAAAGTCTGAAAAAAGGCATCATGTGAAAAATAAACCAAATGAGCCCAAATCTCAGACTGCACGAAGCACTCCCTGTTCTACTCGTGGCTCTGCATGTCGTCTGTAACAATCAAATCATATGATCACGTATGATGAGACGACACACAGCTCTGACCGAACACAGAAACCCACCTAAAACCTTCTGTTTACAAGATCCAGCCAATGAGAAGCTGGCTCATTGTTCTTTTATCATTTCTGATGCTTGAGTTGTCTGAGATTCATTTTTTAATTTTCTTGTGTATTTTAGTTCTAATTCTTCTATTTTTAATGTTCACATTGAGTTTTTAGCATCTTTTCTTTCATTTTAGCTTTTTTTTTTGTTGCCCTCATGTCGAGCTTTCAGTTTGAATTTAGTGTTCGGCTTTTGCTCGTCTGTCAGAGGACCCTGTAAACTCTGTATTTAAAAAGGTGCTACACAAATTAAGTTATTTTTGTTAAAAGGTGGAGGAAGGGAGTTAAAGGAGCTTGTCTCAGAGAACAGGCTAAGAGACTGCGCCCACGATGGTCCAGCAGAAGGTAAATAAGGAGGATCTGGAACTCTGACCTATGCAAAGCTGCTCTAGTTGAGTCAAGAATAAAAGTATGAAGCTGGACATTAGCACAATAGGTCCTTTCTAGGGCAGTTGAAACAGACAAACAGTGGACAAATTATGAACCTGCACATGGTCTATGTATTAATCACAGTCTAATATGTTCTCTTTATGATGAAAAATCATACTTTTCAATATCCTGATATGTAACCTGTCCCTGACAAACATCTAAGGTCTAAACACTGTCTGCAAAACAGTGTCTGTTGATGAGTCATCTCATAATGTGTCAAGATACCAAAATAAGCTTCTGTTTTTAGCTTAACCACAACTTAGAAATATTAAGGTGGAAAGCCCCATTACTTCCTCATCTTCTACAACAATGTATGCTTTATTTTAACAGGTAAAAAGTCTCACTGAGATTAAAAATCTCTTCTCCAACGGAGACCTGAGCTAGCGAAGGTAAATGAAAACAAAGCAGGTTAGCCTGGAACTTGACCTACCTCATTTGTAATATCATAGACCACAATGGCTGCCTGTGCACCTCTGTAGTACATGGGAGCCAGACTGTGGTAGCGCTCCTGACCGGCCGTGTCCCAGATCTCAAACTTGACCGTTGTGTCGTCCAAACATACCGTCTGAGTCAGGAAGGCAGCTGCAGAGGCACAGAGCAGAGGGACGGGCGACATTTGGGTATTTAAACGCTGCGCTAATCAAATGTGTTGCAGTCAAAGTAAGAGAGGCCAATGCAGGAAACACCCGGGGTTGACTCGGGGGGGCTGGAGCTTATCCCAGCTGACATAGGGCGAGAGGCAGGGGACACCCTGGACAGGTCGCCAACACAGAGTCACAGACAACCGCGTGAATGGTTGTCTCATTCACACCTATGGCCAATTAACCTAACCCCAGTAAGTGCATGTCTTTGGACTGTGGGAGGAAACCGGACACGGGGAGAAGATGCAAACTCCACACAGTGAGAGAGAGGCCGGGCCAAGGTGGAATCGAAGCAGATGGTATTCAAACTGTGAGGCAGCAGTGCTAACCACCGCGCCACTGTGCTGTAATTTACTTAAACCTTAATTTGCTCTGCCAACAATGCTGTTTTTAATGAGAACTGTGAAGATAGCTTAAATGTTAGGAGTTGTTTTTGCCTAATCAACTGATGTGAGCAGACTAAGGACACATTTCATCTTAGCACACAGCCCAACAGTGATGGGATGGCAGGAATCTGATTTGACTATACGGTTCTCCGCAGTGAGCACAGTACTTGTGTTGCCCAGCAATGAGGGTAAGTTTATCAGGATAACAGACTGCAGCACCCTAATTCACCCAGTTATTTGCATAGTTGCCTGTTCCTATAAGACATTTTTCCATTGGAAATTCTCAAACTCCCCTTTCTTCCCAGCTGAATCCCACACTGTTTGCATGCTCTTTTGGGGAGTTTAAGTTCCAATATTTTCTATTTTGGGTTCTCGCCGGGTACTCTGTTTCCTCCCACAGTCCAAAGACATGCAGTTAGTGGGGTTAGGTTAACTGGTTAACTGGGGATTCTAAATTTCCCATAGGTGGGAATGTGAGTGCGAATGGTTGTCTGTCTTTCTGTATTAGCCCTGGGACACACTGGATACTTGTCCAGGATACTATGGAAGCCTCTGAATTGGTTAAGTGAAAGAAAACGTGTGGATGGAGCTGATTCGATTGCCTTAATATTTAAATCTATGTTCTGTCCAGGGACTATGACTCTATGTGCTTGCAGCTGTTAAGATGAGCTTAACATCCAGAATATATTCCAATATGTGGTTCACTGGAAGTCTCAGAGCTGGCCCATGCACAGGACAAAAACAAACACGGCAATACTGATGTACGATGATGTAAGGATTACATACCTCCGATTGTGCTCTCTTGGAATTCATGAAACTGACCCTTAACAAAACGAAGAACCAGACTTGACTTTCCCACCGCTGACTCTCCTAAAAGCACGAGTTTGAACTGGCAAATCTTGTTGCCTGCATTTGGCCCGTTGGGTCGTGTGGCTCCGCCTCTACTTGCCATGTCACACTGTCTGGTCTCGTCCCGGGATGTGAAAAACTGTAGCAAATACCTGAGCAAGAGAAAAAAAATAAAGCAAAGTGTCAAAATTACAGAAAATCTATATTTGGCCCGTTTAATGCATTTAATACATTCCGATGCCCCCCCCCCCAGAGGGTTTGTCCTTTCCCTGAAGTAAAATCACAAGGACTGTGATTTTAAAATTTTTTTAACTTTTTTTAAAAGCAGGATTTAATTTAGCATTTTGTTTATTAAATGGGCAAAAACGAAAGGAAAATGCATTAAGTACACAACACAGGGTCATTTCCCTAACAATACACAGAGCAACTGTGACCCATAAAGGCAGGAAAACCCCGCGATTGACCGTTGTCTTAAATTATTCAGCTTTAACCCTTGGTCAGGGGCCCACAACACTTTTACTAAATCTAAAGTTAAACTTTCAAGAATTCCTCACTAAAAAGCTCCTGGAAAAATGCATTTTTATGCACAGATTGCTGCATTTTATTGTGCATGAAATGACTACAATATTCAGGACTATTGAAGTTTTAATCTGTTTTATAACATTGTTTTAACTATATTTCTTTCCAAACTCAGAGGCAAAGTGTCACAGCTAATACCACAAACACGAAGGGAAACTTAGTCTAGTTTGTTACACATTGACACTTTAAACATGGTTTCAGATTACCGTCTTCTACAGTAACTAGGTGCAATAACAGGTATAGAGAGGAGTCTGTCTGACAGTAAGTCCAATATTTCGGAAAATGATGTCATACATATATTTAAACTTATGCTTCCAGCCTACCTGACTTGTACCAGTTCAACCACTGTTGTGACTGTGAAAACCCCAACAGACACACAAACCACTTGTGTGTGTAGCAGACAGTTACAACGGGGATTGTGGCACGAGTCTGGGTACATATGTGGGACAAGATATCTGGATTTTTAGTGTCTTTTTTTAATTATTATTATTATTGGTTTGTTTGATTCGTTGTGTCACGGGTTTGCAGTTAAGGAAACAATAACAAAAACAACAGATTACCTCTGTAGCGGATACATTTCACATTCCTACCACCCAACTAAACACAGGACATCGCTCCAAAAATAATTGCTGTCAACTTCGAGCGTTGAAATCGCGTTACGACACACAGATAACCACAAATAACCTGTTGTGTTGCTGCTGACTGGATCGTTTTAGTTGGCAGTAACTGCTAGCGTTAGCAACACGGCTAGCTCCTAAGTTCAAAATGTCCAGCCCGAAACCTAATCTCTGTTTATTATACAGCACAATTCAGCCCGTGTAACACTGGTGTCAGTGCTGGGAGCAGCATACCAATCAAGCTTACACGCAGTAAACACGACACTTACATAAGGTCTGAAAATGCTCAAACTCAGATGATGCAGGTTTGGGTGTGTACAGCTAGTGACAGCTAGCTAACGTTAGCCCCATGACGGTGAATTAGTCAACTAGCTTATCAGCCAGCGTTTGGAAGAGGGCTGCAGCTGTTTGTGATAGTAAAAGTGGATTCATGCTAATGTGTAGGTGATCTGAACGTGACGACTAATCCATATTTACCAGCAATATAACCTTAACCAAGCTAAGTTGAACGGCCCTTCCAGTGTCGGCTAGCTAACGTTAGCTAGCCAAATAATAGGCACTGGGCAGGCTAGCGCTGTTCAGCTGCGGCCGCATCGGGAGGAGCCCTCCGGATAGCCACCAGCTAGCCAGCTAAAGCTAATATTAGCTACTTACCTATCAAAAACAGGAGCTTAGTTAATATGAATGGTATCTCCAGGACAGTATTTGCAATAGTTCAGCGTGCGTTCACAGTGTGTCGAGTATCCAGCCAGCTGCTGTAACGTTAGATTTCATAAGGCTCCGCGATCTCGCTCTCCCACTTCTTTCAACTTCCCTTTTCGCATTGTACGAAGGATGATGACAGATCGCATGACTGGAATTGACAATCCGCCTGCGTATCAGCACGCCCAACCAATCACAGGTCAAGATTTATCCCCAATTTACTGAAACGTGTCTGTCTCCAAAATAAAACAAAAGAAAAGACAGAGTAATAATAATAATAATCATAATAATAATAATACTACTACTAATAATAATAATAATAAATCCTTAGTTAGGATATAGGCTGCAAGGTGGAATTTGGTTCAAGGTTATACCACTGAGTTAAAACAATAAATATATAACATGTCATTCACCTTGTATCGCCGTTAGTGTGTGTTAGATTCGGCTGAATTTAAAATAAAATAATATTTTTTTAGAAAGATGTTGCTAGGCAACGGAACTTAAACAGGAGCCCAGCTCTGCAGCTAACACGGCAGAAACCTGTTTCATCAAAACTTTCCATTCGCAATTAAAGACCAACTTTACAGACAAGCGTTACGCTGCTACATCTGGATCCAGTATGACCGATATAAATACTTCTAGAGAAGTAAAATGTAGGGACAGAAGCCTAAATATCCGGGCGGTAAGTCTTCTTTCAGACAGCTATACTCTGCTAGCTTAATGCTGTTGTATTGTCTATGTTTTTGTTAAAGACATCTTTATTTCTCTAACGCCAACTATACTGGATGGTTTGGGTTTTTTTTTTCTTCCTTAATTGCAGGCCGGGAAACTGATACCTCCAGGAGACGATATTAAGACCTGCTTTCGAGAAGTGGAAAGAGTGAGTTCATTTGTGTTTGTGTGCGTGTGTGTGGACAGACATGGCACTCAGAGCATCCGGAAACGGTGACAATTGTGGGGCAATTCTGAGGAGCAATGATGGTAAAGGTTTTCAAGACAGGTGTGATCAAGAGGGCAGCAGAAATGGCAAGAAATATATCACAGTTCTATTTCAAGTGGCCAAAAAGGTCTAGATTGAGTCATAATGATACTTTCGAAACAGGTCATTTCTTTATATACCTCTAAATCATCTTGCTACAGTCTATTTATGAATATAAGCAACGGTATTGCACATGGAAAACACAGAAACATCAGAAATTACACTTTTTGTTAGTCACTTTTTGGCACAACACCGGCCCCCCCTGAAATATGATCTGAACCTAGTCCACTATATTTTGGATACAAAGATTGTTCTTTGTTCTCCATATTCTAACTCTTTACTTTTTATTTTGCAGATTTTAAAATATAAATCTGCTGATGAATTATGTTATAATATTATACCAGCATTGTAAAAATAAGTAAATAAATAAAACTATCAGAGTGATATGCAGATTAATAACGCTTTACGTAGTACATTTTAATGCTAAAGCTTTTGTACTATTACGTAGGGATTATGGTTAGCTATTACTTATGCATGACTTGTGCCTTTTACTTAAGTAAATATACTTGTGAGTGGAGAGAAGTTTTAATTTTATTCCATAAGAAAATACTCAAACTCTTGAAGTATATTGATAAAAAATAAAATTGCTGGTAATGCCCATGCTGTGAGCCCTGGAAATGAAAGTTAATTTAAACCATTCTTAGAATCAAGTTAATAAGCAGTATTAAAACAGCTGGTTTACCCCTAATGAGATCACTAATCTGATGTTGGGGTCTTTTCTTTAGGGAAATTGTGTGAAATTGTGTGCGAACTCTTTCTCTATGCTTTCCAGACCACGACTCCACCTGCGGTGAGGAAATACCGCAACAGCAGCCAGCCGGGACCAGGAGCCGTCAGGGTGCACACAGGCAGGGCGACTGACCCAGAGGTTGCCGGTGCTCTCGTTCATGGTGTCATCACCAAAGTATCCCTCCCTGTGAGTACCTGCCTCCTCGAGTTATTGAAGCATATTAAAAAATGTAGGACTCTGTTTAGTAATTGATTTAAGGCTCACATAACTTACATCTAATCAATTTAAGACAGTCTTCATTTATTTAAAATGTGTCTGAATAATTTTTTTAAAGCACCACTCAGTGTGTTATTGTCCTTTCTTACTACAAACAGTATCGTGTCTGTAACTCTAAATAATCTGACTTTGACTTTAGGTACTTGAAGAATATTTTGGTGCTAAAGATTTATTGGTCAAAAACTGACAAAAAGCCTCATAACTTAGAAACTACGATGCTTACAAGTGTGGTGTGTGTTGCCAACATATCAAAATATCATGTCACAGATGGCCTTTGACCTCTCCTTCAAGGTCAGTAAATTGAGCTGAAGGTACGACTGTATATAAAGCTCTTTAAAACAGTTTCTTATTGTGTTGTTTGTATTGACACCATATGGGCACATAGGGGATGATATATAAATATATATATAAATATCACTTTACTTTGGATCTCTGACCTCTTTTTCAAGGTCAAACTTTCAAAAAAATGTCTTTTATCTCTAAAGCTGCTTAAAATGATGCTGCCTTTGTTTGTATTGGCATCATTTAGGAAATGATGCAGGTACATGTGCACTCTAAATACCACATTATAATTTGCCTTAAAATATCACGTCACATTTGACCTCTGACCTCACTTTTACATTTCACGTCTGCCTTTCTTTCAAGCTGACCCCAATATGCATAATTTTTACTGCATTACTAACTTCTTAAAGTACATTTAAAAAAGAACAATGAAAACAAAATGAATATATACAAAATAAAATACTGTTCCTTTAAAAGTAAACGCTGCCCAGAGAGTGAGCTGCTCTGGTGGAGGTCGGCGCTCTCTCAGTGATTCTTCCAAAACACGTAACACACGCAGTATCCGTGTTCTGGGATCGTCGTTTGGAGTCGAGCGCGTCTCGCCCGAGGCTGACGGTAAACTGTGGCAAACTAGCAACAACACTTTAGCAAACAGTGGCTCACAGCTTACGGGTTTTCCGGTAGAATAAATATTCCCCGTCTGGCTTCTCTGACCTGCGTGTGTGCTCGTGGCTCCAGAGGAGAGGCGGTGCAGGAGGGTAATTATGTTTTCCTCCAATGATTCAGTGGTTGTATGAAGTAATCATTTATAATCATGTAATGGAAGTGAAAAAGACCCACCCCTGTCAGAGGCAATCATTGTATTATGGTGTTATACTGTAGCAGTTTCCCTGAGTAAGTTATTAGCTTTTTTTCATGATTTCATGCCCCTCATGCCCCTCATGCCCCCCCCCCCAAAATCTAATTTTTGCTGGGAGGCTGACATCGACGATGGTTTTTATATGTTACATGAAGGTTTCCCTTTATTCCCTTTGTGATGTCACCTTGTTTGTAAGCTGGTGTTCAATTAATTTATGGCCCAGTGTTGCTTTGCATACACAATATTAACTGTACAATGACACAATTAGAATATTGGATTAAGATATTTATTTTTTACACGATTCATACAGAGTGGAAGCTTGCTAAATCCTCCACCAAAGACCTTGATCCAGCAGAAGTTGGAGGAACTCAGTGAATCTGTATATGCATCAACTAAGAAAGCTCCTCTTGGCCGATCGTGCGTCCAACGTGCCGAAGCTCCGACCCCCTATGATGACAAAACTACGTTTGGTGTGCAAACAGACAAAGGTATGACCATAAATCAAAAGCAGATGAAACAACAAGAAAATAGGTTTAAGTCTAAATGTTCAGACTTTTAAAATATTTTGTTTTACTTTATAAAGTTTATATAAGTTGATTATTTCTTTGCTGTAACAATAAATCTCTGTGTATTTCCCCTGAAATGGTGCCACATTTGTATTTATTGCCAAAAAGCGACGTCACAACAAAGAAATAATCGACCAAACACAAATTTGTGCTACGTTTACGTCAGTGAGCTTCGTCTCTTCTGAATGTCTCCCGTTCCTTTTATCAAGGATTGGGTGTGGGTGAGATTATTAACCCTCCAAAACCAGCAGAGGAGGTGGAGAAGGACGCTGAGGTGGCCCACAGAGCGTCCATTCGCTGCCATAACAATTATTTTGTTGGTAAGCATTAAGAAAAACTTACTTTACTTTAACTGCCAGCAGCGTATTTGTGGGATTCTTTTCATTGTTTTTGACTCGGTGCGATTTTCTTGTTTCGTTCCAGGCGAACAAATTAATAGAAAGTACGACTGGACGCGTCACAGTAAAGACAGCAGGTTCGGGATCCCCACACCGCATTTCAACGATGGCCGTAATCTGGGAAAAACGCTCCTCTGGCTGGGGGAGTCACAGAAGTAAGCACCAACATAAAGCAGCAGCAGATCTTTTCTTCTCAACTTCCTTAATTTACGCATCTGCTCAGAGTCAAAGTTAAATCAGGCTTGAATTGGTCGATTTTTTTTTCATAGGTTTTACAATCCAGCTGCTTGGAAGAGATCTGGGAACAAAGAAAAGATGGCACAACACTTGGGAATACCCATAAAGAAGTACTTTCCCCCCCCCCCCCCCCCCCTTA
>VUQJ01019332.1:15512-27504 GCA_015108635.1 Andinoacara biseriatus | reverse complement strand
GTGTTGTAAAAGTAAAAAAAAAAAAAAATTATCACAACAACAAGATCTTTTTTTTTTGGGTTTTACACCTTTTGTTGCTGAGAATTTGAAGGCTGTTTTAGCTCCAGCCAATTTGCCTCATCTGTTAGAAAAGGCCAAACTTGAGGACAGATTTTTAATGTGCATCATTTGTAAGAGTGTACCACCCACAGCTACACCAAAAAATAATTAACAATCTCTGTTGTTACCCTAAAGCAATGCCAAACCTATGAAAAAGTAACACCTAACTACATTTTCACAGCCTGCTTTGTGTGCTTTGTGTGTGTACCTGACTAGTTTGCAGCCTATCTGCTGGCGTAGCTCATGCCTCTCCGTCTCTGAGCTCCGTGGCAGAATGTTTTTCTCTTCCAGCTCTTTCTTGCTGGGTCGGTTCCCCAGCTTGATGTTCAAGGTGTCTCGTCGGCGGATCTTGCTGGCCAGAGAGTCTAGAACAGAGAGGGAACAGCGAGAGCTAGTAACAGGCTTCTGGGGGAAGTGAACAACTTGGGAGGTCAGCTGCTGAATATCATGGACCAGCAGTGAAGCACATGAGACATCTAAAAATTTAAAACAAAAACAGAAAGTGCACTTCAGTCATAAATGTTAATACAAAGTTGAATCATAACAGATTAAATGTCATTTACCAGTACTGGTCAGTTTTGCGAACAAAAGTCGCTAAGTTGTGAGAGGCCAAATCATGAGGCATCTTTAACATTTCTAACAGCATGACAGCATCAACCAAACATTGCACAGTCCGTCACTGCAAGTTGGGTGGTTTCACAGTGTTGCTGTAAACAATCCATTCACTTCATGCTGGTAGCAATGAGCCATTGCGTTGAGCGGGATGTAAAACTGATGGATGTGTTTCTGCAAGCATTCAGGAATCATACACATCTGGTGATGTATTATTTCACTAGAGGCGTTTATTCAATAGCCACGAGCTACTGGTTTACTGGTCAGTTCTAGAACTCCGAATCAATAGATGTTGCATGACTCTAGTTTTCCAAAATCTACAGGGATATTCCACCCACTCTGCTACTTGAAATGCTAAACTTGAGTTCAGACCAGGAGCGTCTGTAAAGGTTCTGCAGCTAACATACATGACAGATGTTTTTTTTTTTTTTCATTGTTGTGTGACATAGCAAGAATAATGCCATACTGTTTGAATCTTCCTCTTCGTCCTCCTCTTCTTCTTCATCCTCATCCCGGTACAGGATTGGCCCGTCAGAATCAGAGTCGCTAGTTTGGCTGTCTCTCGGCCTATCGGGTATCACTGTCACCTCGGCCTGCTCTGTTTTTACACTGGGTCGCTGCGGCTTTTCCGCTTCACCCCCTCCTGACCTGCAGGAATCAATAATATGACAGTGTGACTAAACAAATTCATGGAAAAAGCATTTATACTGAGATTTTGTAAAACCTTAGCCACTTAGCGCATAGTTAATTAAAATTATAGATCCAGTGTCAGTGATCTCATTTTATATAATAAGAAATCATATATGGAATAATCAGTGACTCCAGTAAAACTACTGTAATGTATGCCATCAAACTTAGATACAGATAAAGAGAACATAAGGAATTCAAGGAATGAGCAGCTTGCTTGTACTAACTAGATTTTTACAGTACCTCGGGCTATTTTCTACAACATTCTCTGTTTCTCCTTTCTTCATTCCACCGCCTCCTGCCTTCTCTTCCGTCTTCCCCTGTTTCTCGCTCTTTGAGCTGCTGCGTGCCTCTCCCTCTGCGAATGATGTGTGCTCTGTAGCATTGTTGACATGAGAAAACTGGCCTGTGGTTTCAGGAGCCACACCTTTATGGGTGTCCTCACCTGCAGCCGATGCATCAGGAGCAGATTTAGGATCTAGACCAGACTGACAATCACCCTGAGCTCCCCCTGTGTCACTGCTTGAGGCTTTAGATGAGACACATTTGGTGTCTGAGGTAAGGGAAGGGGGTTTTAAGTCTGCAGGTGGGCTAAGAGTCTGTGCAGAGGCTTTCTGAGTTACTGAGGATGAGATCGGAGTGTCTGATTTCCGGTTGGTCCTTGCGTCTGTCCTTTCATTCTGTGCTGCAGCGCCGGTGTCCTTCGACGCACGAGAACGAGGTGTCGTGGTGGAGGTGCTTTTTGTTGTGCATCCTGTCTTTTTTGGATGAGACGACTTGGCTGAGGAGAAGGACAGAAAATTAGACATTTTCCTAGTTGCTCTAGTTTTCTGAAGATATGCAAAAAAAACATTGTGCTAATGTTCTTAAACTCAGTCTGTCAGAAATTCTAGAAAGCTATCTAGAAATTAATCAGTATCCATATTGCCCTATGATTTTTACCATTTAAGTGAAGCCTTCTGATTGGCTGTACAGATAAAATGATGGAGAACGCGGTGTTGCCATCATGAAACTAGACTTCTCACTTCTGGTCTCCGTGTCAGTCAAAGCTGCTTTACTTCAGTCTGACCTAAAGTATGATGATCTTATTTTAAAATAAAATGTTTTTGTTTAAGCTGTAAAATGCTAGAAAATGTAAAACATTTTAATTAATACAGTATACAGCACATATGGACTCCAATACTTATCTACTCTGAAACTTCTCTATTAAAACATGTTGGCAGAGTTGATATTTTAAGAAAAAAAATAACTATCTGAATAACTAACAGAATACCTAAGGATATATCAGAAGGATATACCGACTACTGAAGCAGCTTTTCAAGCCTCTGTGAAGTTTCTTTGTGTGCTGGTAAAAGCACCCTTAGGAGAGGGGTGAACTTAGTTTTTCCAAACACTAATGAAGCAACTTTTGTGCCACTTTTCAAAACACAGCACAAAAAGCACAAAAGACACAAATATCCACAGAAAAGACTGCACAAACATCACAAGCTTCATTTGACCATGCTATACATCTGACCAGTACACATAAACACACAGGCACACACATATAGGAAGAAAGGGGGGTGATCATGCCCTGGCATCACGTTACTGAAACCACACAAGCTTGTCCGAGTTTATGTTATGCAGGTCATGCTAAATTGGCTTTACTCACATTCATGTTCTCACCCTCTTTCACACACACACACACACACACACACACACACACACACACACACACACACACACACACACATTGCAGAGACATTTCCAGAGCTACACAGACAAATCTTCGCTTCTGCTTTCTTAAAAAAACAGGGAGCTATCATAAATAAAATGCTTGCAATAGAGAAAAACATTATGAAGAGGGAGAAAAGGGGAAGTACTATTTTGCAATCACTTGACAGAAACTTGACTAACACTTCAAATGCACACGAGAGTGCACACGAAGCCATTAGAAGGTTAGAAAGGCAGGTCATAGCAAGTCCTAGTTCCCTTCCAACAGTGATAAAAGAGCATTTTCCATGCAGTGAGGGTGGGAAGGTAATATCAACAGGCCAGCTGGTTTCAGGTCCCAACTATCTGAACTTACCAGTCCCGCGACCAGTTGTGTTAGTGTTCCGTGGGGGGTTAGCTTTAGTCTGTGTGGATGAGCCAGTCTTGGCAGTGGTTTTAGCTGTCTTTTTAGCCCCAGAGGCAGCATCTTTGTGCTTTGCTGTGGCTGCTGTGCCACCAGCAGGTTTAGCAGATGCCGGCAGAGTGGCACTTGGCTGTTTTTTAGCTTGAACCTCCCGAGGTCGCACCTGATTTGCCCGGACATTAGGTTTAGTATCAGACCTTTCTAAATAGATGAGAGGGAGCAGGAAGGAAAAGTGCAGCATTTACAGGTTAATATAGAGACTAGAAGCAAGATAAAAGATGCTGATCTGTGCAAAGTGATGCACAAATAGAGATGCAGAGACAGAGGAGAAGCTGAAAGATAAAGGCGGCATATGACAGAGCTGATGATAATAAAGAACTCTTATACAGCTTTTCCAGAAAAACCATTAACCTTCCCAACCTCCAGGGCTGGTGATGGTATGTGTGTTCTCTTGCTGTACTCACAGAGTTTGTTGCCTGTGCCTTTCTGATTACTGACAAATGAACAAACAAATGGCTGCAAGTTCAATGCTAACAGGGTTGAGATGAAAACAGCACAACACTTAAGCAGCATCAGACACAAGAACAGCGGCGTGTCTCCTGAGGGAGAGAGAGGCATTAGGAGGAAAAGATACTGCTCTGTTCAGGCTGTGAATGCCTATTGCAGGCTGGTATAATGGGAATATCTATTTGAACACATTAGATCCACTCATTGATCCCACAGAGAGTTCAATGTCAAGCAGAAAGCTGCTGCAGATACTAATGCATTCCACAGCCCGGAGGAAAAAAACATCAAAGCACCTAAAAAAAGCTCCAATATTTAGATCCAGTATATCAAAATGGAATGGTTAAAGGGCTGCAAAAGGCCCACATTCCACAATATGTTTGAGCACTGCAGACGAGTAAAGCCTTAATGACTGACTACTACAACTCAACATTTAGCGACATCATTTCTACAACAAACAACAACGGTGTGTCTCTGAGCAAACGGTCATTCGCTTGAATAATATTATTGACTATACTGCACATATGAAAGGGCTGGTGTGTCCTAACTTTTAACTGTTACTGTATTAATTTGTATCACCGTGGAATCCGACTATATCCAACTTCTAGGGAAAATAAACCCCACTAGAGTAAAAATAAACTTGGATCATTAAAAAACATACAATATACAGTGAAAACATTTAGTCAGCATTTAAATTATTTCCATGATCATTAATCATAAAAGCTAGTGAGACAATATTTTTACTTTGCTGTCTATATTTTTCCTTGTTAAAATAAAAAACTAAAAACTAACAAACAGACCCTTAAATAAAGTGAACCCTCACTCTATTGTTAGCCTGAGCCTGTAACTTCAACTAGTACAGAAATCTTAAGGTTAGGCACTCCAACCAGCCCTGGATTACCAGCCAAAGTATGACAAAGGTTATATTGTGACTGATCCAAAAGTTACCTGGTTTCTCCTCAGTGCTGACCGGTCCAGTGGCCTGTTCCTCCAGCGGTGTTTCTTGAGACTCAATATCAACTTTGACCTCCTCTGGCGTCAAAGTGGATGTGGCATGGCCGTTCAGATTTTCACTGATGACTGGTTCATCTAGGAGTGAAGAAATGCCCGCTGCCTCTTAGTAATGTTTTCCACAGACCAGACACAAATAACATGTGACAAAAGTTAAAAGGCTTTGAAGTGTAAAGAATAAAAAACATGTTAAGATGAATCTTGTAGGTTAATGTTTTGTTCAGAACCAGCCAGTGTCACGATTGTGCACTGTGCAAAATCGTGACACTGTGCTGGCCAGTGTGGCCAGTGTAAATACATGAGTAACAAAGCATATGAACGAGACATTGTACAAACCTTGATCAGGGATGAGAACTCCTTTCTTGATGAGCTCTTCCCTTGTTTGTCTAGTGGAGATTTTTCTCTCTAGAACTGAAAGATCAACAAGCTCAAGATCAATATATTAATTCAATTTGATCTGGTGTTCTTTTATTTAATCCTCTGGAAACAAATCAATTTGAACCAGTCTCACACAGGCTGTAAAAGCACTGCACGCAACCAAAACAACAATACTGAATGCTGAGTCACAAATAAGCAACTAAAATAATGTCTTATCCTACTGCTAGCACTCTGCAATTTTTTTCAAATCTTTATGAGAATGAGATCATGAGGAACCCGTCTGCTATATTCACAGAAAGACACACACACACAGCCAAACCAACCAACCAAAAATGAACATATATACAACATTTTTACTAACATGCTGCCCTTCAGACGACGTTTTCATCAAATCAGCACGATGCCAAACCACATTCCAACTGCATGGCATTGAAGGCCCACAGGCCCACCGATAGTCCAGACCTGTCCTCCAACATTTTGCGCAATAAGGAATGAAAAACGTTTCCAAAAATTTATTTTAAAAAAAGCTGTTGGGTGTTTACCACTATGTTTACCACTGTGTTGCACCACGCCACAGTGAAGAGATTTCACCAGCTTAACAAATTTGACACCAAGAATCTTGTTATAATTATTACTAAACTAAAAAAACAAAAACATACAACGTGAAATACGGTCTACTTCCCACTTAGTACCTTATATATTCCCTCTTTCACTAAACTGTCCTGGTACTAGCATTAGAAGGACACGGAGGTACACATCTTTCATACAAACACAGGAAAAGCAAAAGATAACACCTAGCAGCCTTGAGGAAAAAGAGTCTCTGGTTTTTGTATTTACCTCTGTCTCTCTTTATTTCCTAGCCAACCCCTCAGGAATTAATCAGCAAGAACTACAAACAAACCTTTCACTCTTTTCCTTTTAAAGCTCTACTGGGAGCAACACTGCTCCATTTCATGCACAATGTTCCACACAAATCCAAAAATGAAATGTGTGATATTGTCCAGACACTTGATTGAGGAGAGCAAATCAGAATCCACTCATCAGCTTGTTGATACTGTGTCATTAACATACACGCCCGCACATGGACACCCAAGACGTCCTACCTTTCGAAAGATCCTGAAACTTGTCGCTGGTCTTCTTCTTCCTCCACTTCCAGGGTTTGAACAGTTTTCCCAAAGTTGACAGCTTGCCTCGCTGCTGCCGTGATGCATGGGCATTCTGAGCGTTGGTAGAACTGTCCACCGCCACATCACAGCTGGGCAGAGATGTTGATTTCTCCAGACCCTCAACTAGAAGATGCACAAGCAGGAATACATGTAAACAGGAACATATGAACGTGCACTACAGTGCAACAAACATAAGCTTTTGTCTTGTGATGCACTGAGATATTAAACATCATATATAAGAAAGTGTACCATATTTAGACACTGCATTATATAAATCAATTGGCTTCTCAGTGGCTCAGTGGATAGCACTGTTGCCTCACAGCAAGAGGGTTCGAACCCGGGCAGAGCAAATCAAACCACTTTCTTTTAACTCATGCCGCACAATACTTCTGGTTCTGGATTAGGCCATCTACGATGTACACCAGATTCATCAAAAAAAACGATTTTATTGCATATTTATTGGATTGTATTTTAAATAATTGCTTTTCTTCTTGTGACGTACTGAAAAGCCTAACCTTCTCAACAGATTAGTCAACTGAAATGATGAAGGAAGGTGAAAGACCCTCTTTGGCTGAAGTGCTCTGAGACATGTGCAATCATCTGACCGCCTTCCTTTAGGTCACAGCTACAGGATGCTCAAAATAGAGTCATGGCACTTAATTTTTATTCCAGTAGCCATTTAAAAGTCTACAGGAAAAATGGCTCTCTTAACATAATGGAAGCTTCCATAACCTACAGTGCACTTTATCTGGCTCTATAGTTTGCATTTTATATGTGCGGGATTATAGGAGTGTTTATATTTTGGGTCTGAATTTACAGGAATTTTGTTCATTTTATGAATCTCTCGTTAACAAGTGATTACTGGTGTTCACTGTTGCATTTTTGTTCTTGTAAATTTCCTCATCATGCCCACCTGTATTATCGCAAAACTGAAAGCTTTAAATGAAGCTGACCCCACACGCATTTTTAAGATGGAGTCAGCAAGTGCTAAAAAAAAAACTCTGTCCTGCTCTACAGGTCAATTTTCAACAGCAATGTGGGAAATTTTTTTTTAACAGTATTTGCAGTGTGTGCGCTTGTGTGTGTGTTTTGGCGAGATCCCTGTCCTCCCACAGCTCCTCCTCTTCCTGATGAAAGATTAGAAGTGCTGTGAACCTTCTGGGATAATGCCGACAGTGTGTGCGAGTGTGTGCGCAGGAAGCTTACAGAGGAAAGAGAGGTGGTGCGTGTGATTCCTCAGAGTTAAGCAGAGGAAAGTTTTTGTTTTTTCAGCTACATAACACTGCTGAATCACTCCTGACTGTATGGAGCCCAGCAAGGACCAAATGTGTAACATTTTTTTCTGTACAAACTTTGAGTAATTTGTCTTTTTTTTGTGTGTGTGTGCACAAAAAAAAGGTTGAGCTATTGCTGCTTGTAAGAAATGAAGTTGATTGATGCGGATGTGGCTGAGGATAAAAGCACACAGAGCATTAGGAGGAGCTGTGTGCTTTTAATGTACAAGTGCTCTTGCATGATGAGCGATGGTTACAGATTTGTCTCAAAACTAATACAGTGGAAAAAAATTCCTACTGACAGCCAAATAAACAAGTGAAATGTAAGTAATTTGTCCACGTTGAAGCTTGAGAGGTCCTGCCTTTTAACATCTTTTACTCAAATGTGTTCATCCTTATCAAAGCCAATGCCTACAATATCCACAATGCAGACCAACAATAAACTGCTTAGCAGAAGACTGGGGTGGGGTCATGTAAATGGTGGCTAATGTACCTTATAAGCATAAAAAGGGCATAGTAAGCACAAATCTTCTAAACTCTGCACCACCAGATTTTTCATTTTCAAACTCTAGCCCCAACAACATAACGTCACTTTAGTGATTGCTTTGTTGAATACCAGTTTATTCTGACTGTATTAATATATTAGAAGTCAGATTTAGTACTTAAATGGATTCAGATATAACCATGTGCACATAAAACAACAAATTATTACTAAATATTTTCCTCCCCTGCCTACAGAGCTTCATATGATATCCAAAGGGACTAAACCAGCAGCTTAGAAGATTTTCAAATCCTGCTTTATTTTGATACTTAAATGTTCTTCCTCATACCTACAATTGTAGGCATTAATTTGCATTACAAAGAAATTGTGCATCCTGCCCAAGTTCATCTTCAGTTGATATCTCTTTAGCTCAATACTTATGTTTCTGACAGGAAGTCATGGTGGTTGTTTTCCCAAATTATGTTAACAGCTTGACTTAAATCTGAAAAGTTTCTCTTTTTAAGCATTAAAAGATCCCAGATCAACTGCATGATCCAGGATTAACTAATTCTGGTTATGTTGAGCCATAACAGATTGTACGCTTATTACCTAGGGGAAAAATATTAATGAGTGCAACTTGAAATCCCAGATTTGGCTCTTGATTTTAGTTCTGAGGCAGGGCGACAACCATGGTTTGAAGAACTGAAAAATACAAGATCATTACAAATCCTCAACAGGTAACCCACGTACGATGGTCGGGCCCCTGCTCTCATGCCATCTAGAAACTGATAAATTTGATTATTCCTAGGAAGATGATTAAAGGGACTTCATTCACTCATTCATTCAAGTGTCTTCACAAAGTTACAAAAGCCAACTACACATGGAGACAATCACTGTGCCTGCTAACAATAATAATAATACTATTGCATGCCAACTTAGCTAATGTCACTCTTAATACGTGCTGACAACAAAACAATAGCATTTGGTTGAAAATGGAACAGTGCAGTGTCATCTCAATACTATTTAAGATGCTCATGAAGCCCCACAGTCAGCAAAAACATCTGCCAGATTTCCGCTAGACCAAAGCTTAAAAAACACTTAGTTTAGCTGACCAGATGATCCAGATGTTCATGTTGGCAGTAAAGAGGTTAGGTAACCACATGCCTAAAAGCAACTAAACTCACTCCTAACTGAGCGTATCTGGTGGGGCAAATCCATGTCCTAGCCTTCAGCTGAATTGAAAACAATCAATACTCTGTTGATTGGTTTGCTCTTACCAGCGCTGACAGCTGATGGCAATACTAGATGTCAGTGCATGAGCTAAAACTGATGAGCATAAACTATTGTTGACTGTTGCTTAGTGGTAATGATGGATCAATGCATTATTTATTTGCTTAATCATTGACTGTGAGTAATGAAAATGCTCTTTTTTTCCCTGCTAGTGTTGTTTATTTTCACATAGTGATGACCAAGTCTGTCTTTTTCCCCCTGCATTGTTCTCACTAGTTTGAAGTTAAAGTACTATAAATGTGCATCAATCAAAACATTTGATTGATCACTGTCAATTAAATATGATTAAACCAAATTCACACAAGTTTATAGCTGACAAAGTCTTATAATGTGTCATTTGCTTATTTTATCAGTAATATTTAGAGTTATATCATTTTAAAGCCAGGTTTTCAGTGGAGTTAAAGCATTTTGTGATCTTTAGCAGATCTAAACTTGACAAAGTAAGATTATTTTCAGATGACTCATTAACCTAAACTGTAAAATTGGGGCTCGGATAATAAAAAGCAACACAACCAGAGAATGTAATTATTGAAGTACTTTGCTTTGTTAAGCAATGCATTGTAAAATCCCAGTATGACAGAAGAACTGTTTAGGCATTATTGCTCCCAACAGCACTGTGATCACCTTTATCACACTGAGTGCTCAAGGATATTGCAACAAAAAATGTGTACATAAACACAATGGCAATAAAGGGTGAAGACATGGAAAAGTACAGTGCAGAGCCCCCTGCATGCTCTCCTCAGACCAATTTATCACCCTCTTTTGCACACACATATACTTTGCATACGCACACTCATTTCCTGTTCCTGTGTTGACAACAATAGGTGCATTTCAGCAGCTACTCTGTACCACTAATGATGGGAAAATCGGTAACAGCGATTATCATCGCCATTAGGCCAACTATCAAACCTCCAGTGGGAACCAAGCAGGGACAATGGATGGACTTACTACTTGCTGAGCAGAGAAAAGAAAATGAAAGAAAGAGAAGAAAACTCACCGTTGAGTTTACAGAACAGAAAATAAAAACAGGAGGAGAGCAACAAAGAGATCAATCTGCTTAATATCATTGTGAACCAACTCTAATACGGCCTTCTCAAAATCCTGGTTTTATAGTTAAATAATTATCATAAAGAAAGGGGAAGATTTAAGACTCATTTCGTGAAGCAATACAGGAAATCTAAAGCCTGCATGGTCATGTCGCGTGCAGTGCATACACTTACACTTACACTGAATGTGTTCAACGGCAGAAATCTCACAAATACAACATTACATCATCTTTTCTGAGAAAATTACACCGGTAGTATCCTCTGTACAAGCGACTCCAAAACTTAATGCTTGAAGTCGTTTAAGGCACTGTTCATTTCCTTTTTTATGTATTCAGAGGTCTTTGAGCCACTATTGCTGTTTGCACTGTTTGTGCCATTTCTTTAGCTTAGCCGTGAACACAGGAGAGATAATATACAAAGAACTTCTTTGTAGTGAAGTGAAACAGGGTAATTAAAAACAACAAAAACTGCACAACACTGTCTATGCTTCTTGTGTTGCTTTTTTTTTTATCTTTAAATGTTTATAGCATTTGTTCCTGTTTGTGGTGAACACTTGAGTTGCTCCCTCCCTATTCAAATCCACTTGTCAACCAGTCCCTCCTACTTACATTGGACTTTGTTGTCTGCATAGCCAAATGCAAACGGTGACAAATACAGCTAAATGAAGCTGACAAGAGAAAGAAGAAAGTGACAGTATGGCTGGCCGAGCTGACAACATGTTATGTTACTCTAACTGCAATAACAATTTCCCAACAACTGCTACTGTACACTGAACACAGCAAGTGTGAAGGTTTTAAAGCATGTTGGCGCTTCATTACACCACACTTGAACACTTAGTGCAAAACTGATGTAAAACAAAAGACAAACAAACTCTAGACAATGCCATTCCTATTTGCCAATAGGCCAAACACTGTCAACAAAGTTAATATTAGCAGATACCAGCTTTTAGCATGGGAGACCACAATTTAAGTCTCATTTTCAACAGAAAAACAACTGTTTAAAAAAAAATCATCATTACTACTAACATCATTACTAACCTATTGGATCCATCATGAAAAATATACTCCATCTCAGAAACCCAATCCACTTTCATTCTCTAAACCTGAGCAAGTCAAGTTTGTGTAAACCAAATAAGAGGAATTCAGATCTTCCGTTCATCAATCTGCTGCTTAACAATGTATATATCTATATATATCTATATATATCTATATATATCTATATATATATATATCTATATATATCTATATATATCTATATATATCTATATATATATATATATATATGTATATATATATATATATATATATAAATATTTTTTTTTAAATAAA
>VUQJ01019330.1:4689-15802 GCA_015108635.1 Andinoacara biseriatus | reverse complement strand
AACAAGAACTGAAATTTTAGAGAAAAAAAAAAACAAAAAAAAACAATTTCCCCTTTGGTTAAAGCCACTTTCAATTTGTTTTTGACAATTAGGTGAATGCTGCACTAGGCATCCCAACAGAATGCTAGAGTGGGTTTATGTGAGTCAGCCATTATGAGTTTTGTGATATGGACCCAAGTGCACAACATTTTCACTATGGCCAGTAGGGGGCTCTGTGATCTCATGGAAAATGGAAGGAATAAACTTCCATCAAGCCACTTCAATTGCAAGCTTTGAGACAAAAACCCAACGGTGCTGTCCTACAATAATGATAACAAAAAAAAAGATTTTTCCCCTCAAAGAAGTACTGGCAAACTAATGTAAGGCAGTGATTAAAATGCACTTTATAGTTTTTGAACATTTTCTGTTGATAATAGATTTTTCAGAGTGGTAAGTTGGAGAAAGATGTCATCAAAGAACTGGGAAACTTTTCTTAGTATCTTAAAATGGGCTACGCAGGCACAGCCTTGAAGATTTCAGAATAGGAGCCCCACTGTTAGGGTTAAATCACAGCAGGTTTAGTCTGCTGCAAATGAATGTTTGATGAAGCTGAACTGTATGTACGAATCTTAAAATTGAGCTAAATCCTTACCATGTTTCCAGGCATTCCCGCTTGGCCTCTTTCTCCAGGTGTACCCTGAAGTAAACAGAAAGAAAGTAAGTTCTCTGTTAAATAATTTGCATAAACATACTCAAACAAAAGCAGACTGGGAAATCCCAACAAAGAAAAACATAAGAAAATAACATGATGCACATGAAGACACGACTCACTGGCTCTCCTTTTATTCCTGGTGATCCAGCCATTCCTGGGACTCCAGGTGATCCTGCGCAGGGCTGATCACCCTGTGAGATGAAGAAATAAAAAATAGGCATACACGTTTCTGTCACTGTAGACACATAGGCACTGATTTCAACTGACCCTTGGTTGTGTTGCCTGCTCCCTCTGAAGTCTCTCCAAACACTGCAAGTAGACAAGAAAATAACCTATCAGAGCAATGCCTTACTGTCACACTGAAAGCGAATCACTTTTAGCCGTGCACAGTTGAATTCAATGCAAAATATCGTTTTCATTTTGCATTCAGCAACAAATTGCAGCTGAATGATTATTTCATATGATTCGGAATCCTGAGAATCATAGAGTACAGCTGGAAATGTTTTGACAAGAAACTCCAAGTCTCACCAAGTCACAGCTGTCCAAAGGAGTTACACCAGGCTTGCCCTGGTCTCCTTTTTCTCCCTTGGCACCAACCGTCCCAGGCACCCCTGGCAACCCTTGGGAACATCCCCCTTCACAGTCGTCCTGTGTTTACACACAATGAAACAGGCACACGTGTGTATACACTAACACGCTGTGCAACAGTTGTCGTGCTATCCCCATTCCATTCCCCATTCCATGAAGTCCACTATTTAAAGGTTAAACTTACATCATCTCCTCCCGTGGAGTCTTGAGGCAGCTGGTTTGGTCCAGTGTAGGCCTGCAGAACGGGCGTGGAAATGGAAATTTGATTAATGTGATTTTATATACGGCATTAAAATCAAGACTAAAGAGATACCCACATTACAGCCACTGACTCTGCTCTTGCTCAATTCGAGACACAAGCACAGTTTAAGGACAACGCACTAATGAAGTGAAGATACTTCAGCAATTAAATAATGTCATAATACCATCACTTCTTATTAATGGTAAGACTACAATACCAAAATCTTTTAAAATAAAGTTTAAGGACATTTATTTTATAACCAACCTTTACCAGTAATTGCATGCACAGTAAGCAATTGATTCTCATTAAAAAAACAAAAACAAAACAACATCCTGGTTTCTCAAAGTAGGAAAGGTGCATATATATATATATATATATATTTAATATATGAGGTGGTTCTTTTAGGTATGCCAGGAAGACCACAGAATGTCAGCATTGCAATGCCAGTACCAGCGATCGCAGTTACACCTCGGTTTGGCAAGTCAAAATTTTGCTGCACCAAAGGTTTGACTTACAAAGATACAAAGTTTCCAGTTGCAACTGTATCTGCTAGCCGATTAAACACAGTCTTGTTGTCACTGTCATTTTCTTTTTATTTGTATTGCTATTTGCTGTACAAATATGATTTCACAGAGTTGTTGAAATTGCACAGTTGATGGCGTACACTTCACTTTATCACCGAGGGCTGCTTTATCACCCAAAGCTGCGAAAACCTGGTGCAAACTGTCAGAACTTTTGCGAGCAATATGTCTGTGTATGACTATCTCATTCTGCACAATGTCACAACAAAACAAATTACCAAGGCTGCGGAGCTGAAGACATTTCAACCACGAGACACATCCAGTTCAGAACTGAATTTTTGTTCCTATCACATCACATGAGCTCAATCATTAGATTCTTTTCACTCCGATGGGGTTGGAGCCTTGCACAGATCTTACTGCGCAAGAGACGGGGTGCACCCTGGACAGGTCACTTTAGAACAACGCTGGTTTTGGACTGTGGGGAAAGCCAGGACAAAGTCTGATGATATATATATATATATATATATATATATATTTTTTTTTTTTTTTTTTTTTTTTATAAAAAAAAAAAAAAATTTTAAGTTTTTTTTTTTTTTGGTGATTTGAAGTGAGTAAAATTTCCAAAATAATATAATAGTTAAAAAATTAAGTGTTAAGTGTTACGACACTGGGAAGTGGACACAATCCCAGAATAGAAGGCTATACACAAACTACACACGCTTATAACACGAAGCTCCTGTGTTTGCAGTAATGACATTGGATGTCCTTGACCTGTAGTCTGATCAAACCGCCTGCTAGCAAGTCTTCTTGGGAACAACAGCTTTGAAATACACAAGTGGAGTATTTATATACAGTACAGTATGTGTGCATGTACTATGTCATGTAGACAAAAGCATAAACATGTCTAAAGATTTTAATAATTACAGCCTTTATTTCAGACCATTAAAAACAAAATCTCAAATTATTTCTGAGGTTTAAGACTCATTCCTTCAGTCTGCCATTAAAGCCCCTTGTGTTCAGTCTGTCAGGAAACAAGTAGAGCAGTTACTAATTAATTAAAAGTGAATCTGTCAACTAAACTTGACATTTTAATGATAATTTCACTGTGGAACTTGGATTTTAATTTTTGGGCTTTTGGCCATCATTCCGCTAAGAAGTGCATGCAGGCAGTGAGACATGCCAAGAGACAGTTGGAAGAGAAAACACAAAAGTCAAACTTTAAAATTAAAACTTCCTTTGCAAGCCTGAAAACAGAAACAGTTTTTTTGGACCTCTGCTAGAATATACTTTTAGTTCCAACTTCTTAGCCAATCCATAACTCCAAATCAAATGGACAAACTCCAGCACTGACATACACTCACTGGCCACTTTGTTAGACAGGCCTTCACTTCGCTAGTACTGTGTTGGACCCCATTTGCCTTCAGAACTGCTTTACTTCTCCACTGCACAGATTCAACAAGGTGCTGGAAACACCAAATGGTCCATACTGGCACGATTGCATCACACAGTTGCTGTAGATTTGTGCACTGCACATACATGATGTGAATCTCCAGTTCTGCCACACCCCAAAGGTGCTGTGTTGGATTGAGATCTGGTAACTGTGGAGATCATTTGAGTATAGTGGAATCATTTTCATGTTCGGGATACTAGTTTGAGATTATTTGTGACATGGTGTGTTATCCAGCTGGAAGCTGCCATCAGAAGATGGGTACACTGTAGTCAGAAAGGGATGGACATGAAAAGCAACAATACTCTGATTTAAACAATGTTCAGCTGGTACCAAGGGATGCAAAATATGCTAAGAAAAGCTCCCCTGCATCGTTACACCATTAGAAGCCTTTCCTATTGATACAAGGTAAGATGGAGCCATGCTTCCGTGCTGTCTACGTCAAATACTGACTCTACCACCTGAATGATGCAGCAGAAATCAAACCTCTTCAGACCAGATTGTCTTGAGGTGACTGTTTGTTGTAATTTGGCACTATATAAATTAAACTGAATTGAACTGAGCAGATCAGGAAACATGTTTCTTGTCTTCTATTATCATGTTTTGCTGAGCCCATGTGAATTGTTGCCTCAATTTCCAGTTCTCAGTTGACAGGAGTGGCACCTTGTGTGGTCTCCTGCTGCTGTAGCACATCAAGATCCCAATGTTGTGCGTTCAGGGTTTCATACCCCGGTAATAACAAGTGATTAATTGGGTTATTGTTGCTTTCCTATCAGCTGGAGGCATTTTTTAACCCAGAGAACTGCCACTCACTGGATATTTTGTCTTTTTAAGACCATTCTCTGTGAGCCCCAGAAAGGGGTGCATGAGAAAATCCCAGTAGGTGAGCAGTTTTTGAAATACTCTAAAAGAAATCTAAAAAAAATTCTACAATGGCACATAAACTCAACCTGGGGGCAATATTGAGCAAATTATTGCCTCTAAAGGACTTGCCTAAGGCTCTCCACCTGGTTGACTTATAAAAACAAAATCACTAGGGGTACTCTAAATAGCAATAACTGCAACATATGTACCACCTAAATGTACTACCTATGCAAATATTAGGAAGGAACATGCTATAATAATATGCAATCATTCTTTAGATATGTGCTAGTCTCAAACTGTCCTTGAATCTGACTTTGTTTCTACTTTTACAATTATGAATACCTTCATTCAGAGTTTACATAAAAATCACAGAGACTTTTTCAAGGGGTCTGGAAGAGTTTGTAATCCAGCGTTAAGAGATGGTTCCCAGGTGGAGTTCAATAAGAGGACTTCCTCCCAGCTTTTTTCTCCTGTCTGTACTTTTTTTTTACCAAACTTATTTCTATATCCTTACTAGAAAGCAGCAAGGGATTTTTAAATAAATACCCTGTAGACTGATCTCTTCTGTTTTTGACAGGCAAAGCTTTTGAACAGTTTGTCATAAACCCCTTTTACTACATTTCACTGGTTAACAGGCACTAGCAGCTCAATCGCAGCCAAGTCTTCTCATCTCAGCTGAAATTCGTTGTATTAATAGTCTAATTTCATGCAGCATGAAGCACATCCAGGAGGAAGCACATCCGTTTGTTTTTCCCACATGACCTTACATTGTCATTCAGCAGCTGGGGTTTTCAAGTGCACCCAAATCATTTCCAAGCCTCATAGCTAGACTTTTTATTTTCTTTCCTTTTGTTTTCACTCAGAGGGGAAAAAAACTAATCTGACACCCAGAACCAAGTGAAAATCTAGAACATTGATTTAGCATTGTTGGACGTCATCTGGACCGAATCACTGAAAAATCAGCCTCACGCCAGCTCAGAGGCCCAGCATGCCCGTGTGCAAGCAGTGCACAAGAATCCAGGGCTCAATATCCAATCTCAGAGTTTCCACTCCAGCACACCCTCTTGCCTTGTAAGCATCCTCATGTTTTTATACTCTGAAGCCAGTCTGCAGATCCACATCTGATCTCTTAATTCTATCAAAACTGTCATGGAAAAAGCATCCAATGGCACCTCTCCACCCCCCACCACCCCCTTTAAATCCCATCAAGTTGTGAAGTCATGGGTTCCAGGAGTGGGAGACAGTTTGAAACCTAAAATCTCCTCTAATAGTAGTAATTTGAGTTTCTAATCTGTTCTTAGAGAGGAACAAAGCTGACAGTGTTACTGGAAGCTGAGGAGATGCATGAAAAAGAAAGGGATGTTTGAGGATGCCAGCATGGATGTAATTGAGCCACCGGGGGATAGTGCATCTAATAAGCAGCAAGCTTGACAGAGCATTGGAGAAGACAAACAGCTGCTTTCTGCCTCCCTTCCTGTACTTTTCTTTTTGTCTTTCTCTCCTTTCTTAGGCTGGCTTTATCCCTCTTGTGTAAAACCACCACCAATGGCTTAGTTGAATTCTTCTGCTTGGGTCTTCCCTCATCATTTCTTTTTGTTAATCCTTTGCTCCCTCTGCCAGTGACCCTGCTGCCTGTTTGTCTGTTGTATCTGTGTAAATCTGGACCGCATTTTCTCATTTTCTTCATATTGTCGAAAGCTTACATTTGCATCTTACAAACTACCCATTGCTTCCTTATTGAGTTTAAATGAACTCAGAGTGCTAGAATTTTCCTTCCTCTGCTCACCCAATTGCTCTTCCTCCTCCCACATGTATCACCACAAAGTACAAAGGAGACAAGTGATCATATCTTCTCCTTTATTGAGGTCAATAACACCATAATTGCAGGCTTTGTAAAAGTCTCTCTGCCTCATTATCCTCTATGGCAGGACGTTATTGATGCTTCTGCCTCTCTTCTACATTTTCCTCTTAGCGAGTCATGCAGAGCATTTTACCTCAGCCCCTGCCTAGATCTGAAGAGACCTGTTTAAGTGAAGCCTTGACAGTATTTATTTTCTGTTCTCTATCAAGCACTTATGTTAGGGTAATTACAGTTGTGAAAGATCTGACTTGGCATTGCATTGAGATAACTTTAAAATGATGGGGTAGTGTTGGTGGGCAGTCATGCATGGAAAGAGCAGGTGAGGGTTACAGAAAGTTGATTCCACTGGGACTGGTTTTACAGGTGAACTTGTAACCAAAGAATTTGATTTGTTATGCTAAATTTGACTTCTAAGCAACACCTCAGGTAATTACTTAGCTTTGAATGGCTTTGAATGATAATTTTGTGGAGTAAGGAGAGTACCACGACTCAGGGATGAGATGCTGCCCCAGGTGGAGGAGTTTAAGTATCTCGGGGTCTTGTTCACGAGTGACGGGAGAAGGGAGTGGGAGACTGACAGACAGATTGGGGCTGCGTCTACAGTGATGTGGATGCTGCACCGGTCTGTCGTGGCAAAGAGGGAGTTGAGCGTCCCTACCCTTCACCTATGGTCACAAGCTTTGGGTAGTGACTGGAAGAACGAGATCGTGAATACAAGCATCAGAAATGAGCTTCCGCCAAAGGGTGGCTGGCTTCTCCCTTAGAGATAGGGTGAGGAGTGCAGCCCTAGGAGGGGCTCAAAGTAGAGCCGCTGCTCCTCCACATTGAAAGGAGCCAGTTGAGGTGGTTCGGGCATGCTTCCTGGGCGCCTCTTGGGTGAGGTGTTCCAGGTATGTCTTATTGGGAGGAGGCCCCAGGGCAGACACAGGACACATGAAGAGATTATATCTCTCGGCTGGCCTGAGGATGCCTTGGGGTCCTCCCGGACGATCTGGAGGAGGTGGCTGGGGAGAGGGAGGTCTGGGTTTATCTGCTTAGGCTGCTGCCTCCGCGACCCGGCCCTCTGAATAAGCAGAAGAAAATAAATGGATGGATGGATGGATGGATAGAGAGTCCCATGAATCTTGTTTACAGACATATTTCAAGCCTATTTCAGAGTTATTCAAACCTAAATGTTTTTCCTTCATTCAGCTTAATCTTAATGCCTTGTGTAACATTTTTTGAATGTCACAGAAGAAATAAATTAATGATCCTCAAAGCAACCTGATAGTGTGTTCCAAGTTTCTTACTGCAAAATTAGCCAGAAAAAAAATCTGTCAAACATCCAAAAATTACATCTGTCACAGATAATGAGCTGAAAATGACAACTTGAGAAACTGTCCCGAAAATGAATCTGACTGCTTGAAGAGCCTGACAGGAAAGAGTCTATGTTTATTATTAAAGATTCCTTATTTGTTTTGCAGACAGGTGTAAATTAGTGAAAAATTAACCATTTGAGATGTATAAAATAAAAAAATCCCAAACATTATTCCAGCTTCTCAAATCTGAGGATTTACTGTTACTGATTTACATAATTGCATCTGTCAATAAAACTTATTATGTATGTTATGTAGAGTCAGGATTGACATTTTAATGGAAATAACTACACAGAATTGGGAAGATACTTTTGGCTGCTCCCTTTTTTTCCCCAAGGGTTCGCAACAGCAAATGGATCGGCTTGTTTTGATTAGGGCACAGATTTGACATCAGGATGCCCTTCCTGATGCAAGCCTCCCATTTATCCAGGCTTGGGACTGGGACTAGGAGTTTAAAAAAAGTAAGGATATTTAATTTTACTTTCACTTTTTTCCATTATAGCAGCAGTAGCACAGAAGAAGTTAAAACGGCCCAGCTTAGTATCTGCGTTAACCTTCCCGTAGAAGAAGGAAAAAAAGTAAAATAATATGTACATGCACATCACAGCTAGTTGACTAGAAGGCTACCTCCTCTGCTAATGCCTTTGGCCAACCTTACCTCTCTACTAAGTTTAAAAAAATCCTTTTAGTTTTATGTAATCCTGCAGGCAAACAGCAATGATCACATACTATACATTTAGATTGTCTTCATGGCTTTCTGCCAGACAGGTCTACTAAAACCACAGTAATGGGTGTATTTTAACCCACAGCATGATAGTTTCCAAATTCTAACTAAGTAGTTTTCTTGCCTAAACCAGTAACTGCGGGCAAACTACTCCTATTAGCTCACATACTTCAAGCTTGGCTCTCACATTGGCAGAGAAATAATGTAGTCTTTTTTTAACTGGTGCCAAAGCCTTTGATTTTAGTTTTTATGACAGATCAGGACCTTTTGTGGAAGAAGGAATTAATAAAGTGGTTATGAGCAATATCCATCTATTCATTTTCTTAACTACTTATCTGACTTAGAGCCTTGGGGCGACCTGTCTATGGATAGGCTCTGGCCCCCTAGACAATCGCTTATTTGACCCACTAGTGTGGTGTATTTAAGCGCTCCTGTCTGGACATTAATGCTTAATTTTGTTGTTTTCATATATTGTGACTCTGCTGACTTATTTTATTTCATCATCCACATTATGCTAAATTAAAAAAGAAAAGAAAAAAAAACTTCCTCCCTTCCTACATCTATTTACAAGAAAAGGCAACAAAGTCAGACTGGGCCATTTGTTTATCTGAGTGCTGCTCTGTTTGTCTCTGACAGCCTGAGACTGCCACAGGGGAACTGGGGTCAGAATTTTTTCCCTACCCTTGCCCACGTTTGACCTCACACTAGCTGGGACTGACTCTCTGTCCCCTTAGCCAATAGCCAGTCTCCTCCACACCCTCGATGTCAAACGGCATGTATTTAACAGCTTCCATTGTATCACCTCTCCCTGCAGGTGTCTTGACACATTAAATCAGAGAAAACAGAATTGTTGTGACACCTTAAAGTGTCTGTACTTGCTGCAGAGCAATTTCACCTGCTGGTGAGATTCCAGCACAGTGACAAAGAGCTCCAGCAGTAACTCAATTAAGGTTACCCTCCCTATGTGTACTTCTTGCAAGTCTGCCACCAGACATGATTTTGTCTAAAAAGGAGACGTGTTTGATGAATTTTCCAAGAGGGCTTAAATACATCCAGAGTCTAAGTGCACACAACCAAGTTGAATCACTGCTAGATGGCATTTACTCTCTCTGGATGTGCAAATTAAAGCCACTGTCACGCTATACCAACCTGACTCACATTGCCCCCTCGATAAACCTCTAGATCTACAAGAGGCAGCACCAAAGTTAAACATGAACTGGACTGTTAGCAATGGATTTAAATATCTTCGATTAATATCACAATATTTTCACTATTATACATTTTTGGTCACGCTGAAGTGAAAATCCAATATTGTGGCAGCTTAATATACTTTGTGTAGGATCTTTTATCCCGTAGTCTTTGAAAATATTGGTAGAACAAAAGTTATTAGTCTATTAAACTATCCCAGCGTGTTTCCTCTGCCTCTTACTCACCCTCACCCCTCCAGCTGTCTTTCTCCATGCTACATGTCATTTTGAACTCTGCTCAGATGACTAAACCTCCACATCTCTGTCACCTTCACACTTTCTGAGCAAACTCCCTACCCAGCCATCCATACATCAGACCCTACCCTTCAGCCTCACTACACATACAGACTATCTTGGATGGACAATGTGTATAAATAGAGATTTGAAAGCCCCCTCTAGCCACAATGTCCTATTAATGTCAATCTAAACGCCTACACAAGCAGACTACTGTTAGTGCTACACTAAGTACTAGTTTCCCTGATGGCTACACACAGTGTCCAGAGTCGGTGTCTGAGCGCCGCTGCTCTTATGTCTCAATGCAACCCTATTAAGGGGCTCAAGAGGCGCCATCACAGGCCATCATGGGTCCACTTTTTTTGGGCCTCCCTCAGAATGTAACACATCAGATGGGCTTGTGGTGTATTTTATCCACTTAAAGCTTCTAGTGTGTGTCATTAGAATAGGATGACTTATTCGGTTACTGAGCCGTTAACCGCAGTTGTAAATATTTATAGGAAACGCTTAATGAACTCTCTCAAAATTACTATTTGCTATACAGCAGTGATAATTTGTCTTACTGTCAAATTGTTTCATTAAATGATCATGTTGGTGGTGCTTGTGTCGTGTCTCTAGCTCGATGACACATTTCTGGCTCATGCAAATACAGACAAAACAGACAAGAGGAGCCACGGGGTATGATATTCAACTTTCAGTCACACACAACCCCACACAACCCCTCTCTCCAAACATCTGCCACTTTCAAATCACTTTGCTCTTTTGTATCTTTGGCTCTGTTCTTTGATGCTTATAACTTGACTAACTTTGGTGTATTTTGGCAGCTCCTCTGCAATGTCCTAAATATTTGCTTTTAACTGTACCACCGTCTGTTTCAACATACAGATGTGTTTCCTGTACCAAACAGGGCTCCGATCCAAACAGCTGTTAACTATTCCCAAGGTTTCCAAGGCAACGGTGCAATGGAAAATTCTTGGGAATTTTCATCTGGCAGTGGATTGTGAGCAAAATGATACAGCACTGGAGCTTGTGTGCGTGTGTGTGTTTTTCCTTATAATGAGAAATCCAAGTCAGACATTAAAGAAAACTCACACATGAGCAAGGAACCCTCAAAACTGAGGGGAGGGAGATTTATGGGAAGCCCCCTGCCACTCTACTCCTCTCTATCTTTATCTATATGGCCGAGTCAGGGCACTTAACAGCCTTCCCCAAAGACAGAGTCCCTGGATAAATATAGTCAGTGCTCAGATGGGGGCAAAGGGAAATGAGTGGGAAAGCAGGCAAGGGGGGGGGGGGGAAAAAAAGAGGGGGGAAAAAGGGGAAAAAAAGGGGGGGGAAAA
>VUQJ01019329.1:11057-29890 GCA_015108635.1 Andinoacara biseriatus | reverse complement strand
TGCTGGATGAGGGAATAATAAGTGACCAATTTTCAGGTACAAATGCCTTCAAATGTTTTAAAAAATGGCTTCAGTTTGGTGGTGTTTCTTCTGCTTTCAGACCCTTTCAAAAATCAATGCCTTGATTTCACAACATGCCAAGAATTTTGTACTGACTGTATATCTTCTTGAGTTCCATGTGCAGCAGCCTTGCAAAATGGGCTGTACTGGAAATACTAATTACACTGCACCATAGCCCACCTTTATTGCCTATTATTTTAAGACATTGGTCACTTCAAAGATTGTTAATGTTATCTGAGGTGAGAAAGTTATGCCTGTTTGTCATGCTCACGCAACATAGAACCATAGTTTCAATGGAAACATCACCTCAGATTGAAATCTTCTTGAGCTCTTTTTGTGAAGCTTGGCCATCCAACCATGAAGAACTGCAGCCTGTCACATGGTATTTTCATCCTGAGTCAAACTCAAATTTGTGGATGCTTCCTGTCATTTTCTGTAGTTTTCACTGATTGTGTCCACATTCCTAAAAATGCTCCTTTTTTTTATCGCTCTGAATGGCATCGCTCCATTTCACTAAAAAGTGCAGAAATAAATTACTGGAATGCATCAGTGATTAAATACATAACAAAAATGCAAATCACTGGGCACTCAGTGGACATAATGTTGTCAGTATTGCTTTTGGTAATTACCACAAACATCACACAAAGTGGGATTTTGAAAACCTGTGACACTTATTTTTTTTACTTAACATTGTAAAGGTCAAAAACATCCCTATGCATATTTCTATCAGATTTATGTAATGAAGCAATGTGGAAAAAGAAGATTGTATGGTCGAGCTGAAAACGTGCTTTGGAGGCTGGGTTGTGCTGGAGGGGTGAACCTCTCAACCTCAGCATTTCCAAGTCTTGGCTACAATCTTGCTTGTGATCCCTATAAATAAAAGAAATGATGAAAACAATATTTTTTTCTCAAACTGTAATAATGGTTTAAAAAAAACTGTACATAATTTGATTGTAATTTAGTTGCTATTAAAGACTGGTTGGAAAGTTTAACCATACTGTTTATAATAGGATAAGTGATCACTTTGAGGGGAAAAGAGGGCTGGACTTATCTGAAATGAATCATGAGGCAGATGATGCCAGTAAAGAATAAGAGAGGAGAATGAGAAATGAATAAATGGATGACGATCTGTTACTAATGAGTTGTTTTTTGGTTTTTGGTTTTTGTTTGTCTTATTTTCTGTTGGTCATTTTCAAGAACTGAAAGCAATGATGAACCCAACCATGCAGCACTGTGAAAAATGAATCAAGCTACTGGGAAAGGTCGGCTGAGCTCCTCACCAATGCTACAGTCACATTAGGAAATGTGGTAGTTAGAGACCACAGCATGAAAAAAAATTATCATGACCATGTGCAATGAACTTACAAAAACATCCTCATAGATTTGAAACAGAAATTCCTCCACATATACTGTAGTAACGTTTAGCTGCTGCAGGACAATGATTTAAATGCAAAATGACATAGGCAGTAAGCACTCAGCAACTTTGCTTTCATATACAATTATAAACAACATACAACCAGTTGAGTCCTCTATTGCAAAGACATGCATGAGTTGCACCTATTGGTGCAGACTGATGCAGTGTCATTGCTAAGTAATGGAAATCTGTCTGTGTTGATAGCTGAAAAACTGTGGGGATGACAATTGTGGGGAAAGACTACCTGAATACAAAACACGAGACAAATACCACCAAAATAAAAACGGAAATATAACACTGAGACCAAGACTAAGGCACGCAAACTTGACACAGAGACAGATGAACATGGAGACAAGACAGAGACCAGAAAAAAATGGGGGCCCTACTGGGGAAACAGAAATTACATAACTAGGAAGATAAACTTGAATATAAGCAGAGCATACAGTGGAGGCTGTAACTCAGGAGGTGGCCACCTGCTAATCCGATGGTTGCAGTTTGATCCCTGGCTGCTCCAGTCTACATGCCAAAGTATCCTTGGGCAAGATACTGAACCCTGAGATGCTCCGTCAGAGTATGAATGTGTGTGTGAATGTTAGATAGAATGCACTTACTCGTAGAAATAAGTTCTTGTATGCATATGGGTGAATGAGGCTCAAAGTAGAGAAGCACTATCTACGAACCAGTCCATTTTACCATAGTAACAACCTAAGTAATATTACAAAAGGGTCAAACTTAAAAATAAGAGATTATCAAAACCACAAGGGATCACAAAACCCACAGAGAACCCAAAGTCCTGGGTCCAAGACCCAGGGAGCATTTAGAGATGGAGGCAGATGATCCACTGTGGCGACCTCTAAAGGGAGCAGCCAGAAGAAGGACAAGAAAACATTAACACTAATTACCATTTAACATTTAGATTGTTTCCATTTACAAACTTTTTAAAATACATAATTGAATTACTTGTGTTAAAGGCTGTTACATCCCTAAGTTGTGAGTGGAGTAACATAAAAGTGGATGGAGAAAGTTGAGGAAGGTTGTTTGGGTCAATTTGAAGTTATTTATTGCCAGGATGTTAAAAAAGGCACATAAATTACCTTTAGGGAGTCCCAAAGCCAATACAAAAACCTAAACAGTCCCAACTCAAAATAGAAAAAAAAATTAACTAGCTAATTTAGTCAAAAGAAACATTGCAAACTAGACCTCAACTCCCTAACAAAGCTGTGAAAAAGCAGGAGGAAAAGGTGAATATCAAAAGGAAATGGCAAACACTACAAACTTCCTCTGGTCAATGTAACAAGATAATGAAACAAAGAATAAATAAACCAAGGGCAACAAGCAATAACATGAGAAACATATCCTAACAAAAATAAAGCAAAGACTAACAGCACATTCTCAAAGTACACAGTGCTCTGACGACCAAAATGGCCAAAGGCTCTGAAGTGCACCTTCATTCAACATGTATAGTGTAGGGCCTGGATGGCATCCCATGGCTGTAGGACTCAGACTTCAACCAATGATATGCAAGGTGGAAATTTCAGAGGCCAGTAGGAGGGAAGAGAGGAACTCAAAAATCAGGACCTGAAAACAGCATGGTAAACATTAAACCTTTGCATTCTTTGAATTGGATGTAACAAAGAAAACAACATTTCTCTCTGATTTACCTGCAGCTCCTTGGTTATGCATGTTTTTATGCTGTTGTCACATAGAGCAGAGCGACAGGTGATGTGAACAAAAAGACAAGGTACAGAGGAACTGCAGAACTGCAGAGTAGTGCTGAGTGTGGTGCTGCAGGTCAGTCCTTGCAGGGTTAAAAGACGGAAAGTAATGAACGATAAAAAATGGATCTCAGCTGATCATGTGGGCACTTTCTCCTTGGAAGTGAAGCGGAAGAGTTTACGGTTTGCAGCTGTGAAGGTGCGACTGTGACAGTTATATAATAATTTTCAAAACGAATGAATAAATTCCAAGTCACCTCATCCTAACTTTGGTTACATAACATGTCACTGAAGTCCGCACTGCTGAAAAGTTAGTCATGATGAAAGGACTGGTGGCAGTCAAATGCAGATTCAGAGAGTTGTTGCAAAAATATCATGGTTCACATGGAAGATTTGTTATCCATAAAATGCAATGGATTTGGTTAAAAATGTAAGGATTTATTTACACGGGTGTCTAAAAAATAGGATTTACTGTCTTATTTTCTGAATACCCATAAAACCAAAATGAAGAGAAAACAGGAAGTAGAAACAAAAGCAAGAAAACATCTGACAACCCAAAATGCTGTCAGGAGTTTTCAGCAGAATTAATATCTGATTGTTGAGGGTATCTCATTTATTATTAAATTCCTGCAAGGTACAAATGATGAAGAGTGACTTTCTCTGCAATCCACACATGAACCACACTGAATTCTTTTCCGAAATGTGGAAAAATATACGTACTGTATAGCCAGCAGCCCGGGAGGTTGTACCATACAGAACATGTTCAGCAGTCTTTTATTGCTCTAACGTTGGCTGATTTACTTTATTGTGAGTTACACCTGGACATGTGCAAACAGACAAAAAAAGATCTTTAGGTGTATAAATTGAATGATTATAGCAGGAGATTTTTTTTAATGGCTTAAAATTGTTGGTAAAGCATTCTTGCTTTTTTGTGTGATCACAGTACAGGGACCGGCAGTGTGGAAAGCGTTAGGTTGTGTTTTTATTTAGACAAATCATCCAAAATAATCAATTATTTAACATCACTGTGTGAGTTTTCCCATAAACAAACAAAGACAATGTTTACACAGGCCGCCATCCTTTATTTCTAAAAAAAAAAAGGTTTTGAATGCATTTCCTCGTTAATAAAATATTCACATAATTTTAAATATTTTAAATCCTGCATTGTTTATATTTCCGTTTAACTGCTAGAACTATTGCTTCACATCCTTTCTTAGCACATTTCCATGTTTTATGTTCATTTAGAATAAAAATAATGTTTTAATTATTTTAAAATGTCTTATTTGCTTTCTCTTGATTTTTCATGTAGTTTTTTACCCCTTTTTTTGCTGGTTTTCATGATATCTCAACAAGAGTTAATCTGCAACTACATTACCTTAGGTCTCAGGCCTTGGTCAGTGACGGCTTGGCACCCACTAGATAATAATGTGAAAATGCAGATTGCTCTCTTTCAAAGCTGTAGCTTTTGAAATGTGTCGGTTGCAGTGGTAAGGTGCAGCTCTGAAAGCAAAAAGTCTCTCGTTCCTTTTTCAAGTTTTAGTACAGCCGGGCCAGAGTTGCAGAGTGTTCACGGACAAGTCAGCATCTTCCACCGAAGCCACGGGTGACTGCGTCAATCTGCTGACAACCAAAGCGATTACAACAGGGATTGTAGGTGCAGCTCCCACCTTCCAACAGCCTGGAACAATATGTTGACAGGTTGGAAAATACCTATTTTTCCCTAGAAGCTGCTGGTTACAAGTGGGTTGCCAATTGGTCTCTAGACCAGTGTGACTGCGGTTTCCCGATGAATACACAAATAAAAATGTGCACATTGAAATAATATAATATTATATTACACAAATAGCAGCAAGACCACATTCATTACACTTTGCAAGACTAATAAATAAAACCATTTTAATTAAATCATGTTTTATTATAGTTAAAGAAAAGAACATAATGTATAGTCACACACAAAGCTGACTGTTCATCACTCAGTTAACAAGAGATGCTGAACAACGTTAACAGGCATATTGCAGTTAATGAGAACATTCCAGTAAAAAAAAGGAAAAAAATGAATGAAAATATAACAATAATGACACTCTGTAAAGTAAAACCACAAAACTAAAAATATAATAAGCTAAAGATTATGTAAGAAAACTCCTTCAGGGGACTGAAGCCAAAGTGAGCGCTGCACAAAGACCTCGACTAGCCGAGTCAAGTGCGTTTAGACGGGGCTGGAGTAAAGAACCCATAAGTGCATGAGGTGCAAACTGTGAGGTCATCAGTAAGTGAGGTGGACTCCTGATATTCTCAGTCATCAGTACTGACTCAAACGGCTCTGTGCGGTAATGCATATGGAATTAATTGGGGTGTATCGTCAACATACAGTAATGTGACTCCATTAAAAAATGGCTCACTGAGTTCCAGTGTACCAAAGCATGTACGACAGTCCTCTTAGGTGCAGCAGTGAATTCAGACTTTCTACTACACAAAAATGAGCTAAGATGCTCTAATTTAAACCATGAGAATATAGTTGTTCTATATGACGAGCAACATGTACATAAGATAGTTTGATGCTCACGAAGAAGGAGGCCTTAGTGGTTGAAGACACTATCACAGGTTTGATCCTCTAAAATGTTCTGCAGCAAACCTGCTCAATCATTCTCAGTCATTTAAGCACCTACATGGTGATTTAATCTCATGGATGGGAAAAAAAAAATAGCCTAGCACAAAGTTTGGTTTAAAATTGTAGACACACAGGAGAAGACACTGAGATTTTCTTTTTTAAACGTTCACTGAAAAAATAGGCTTTCCCTCAATAACACCTATTAGTGAAGTCTCCAACTATATACACGTTTTGATTTCACTGAAGTCAGCATACTTCCCACAACCAAAGATTCCTAAGTGTTTTGTTTTTTTTAAATAAACCACATCTTGGCAGGGGTTTTATACAGTTAGTACACCCCAATCCCTCTTAGAAGTTTATCTCACAGTGTATTTTGTCCCTTTTCATATTAGAACATAAAATTCTGCCTCATGAACACGAAATACTGAGTTTAATATTAAGATACTCAATATCCAGAGGTGCAGAAAGATGCATGTTTTCTTTCCCAGTTTTCAAACTGTGATAGTCTTAGAGGTTGAGCAAAGGATGCTTCTAAAACAACCATTAGCGTCATTTCTCTGTAACGTCAGTAACAAGTGCTAAATGGTTTGTGCTTAATTAATGGAAGTTAAATATATGGCTGGAGTCTGAAGGATGCAGCCGTTTCAGTGCCAGAAAGAAGCAAATGTCTGGGATTCTGCATCTCTTCAGGATTCGAGTAGAGTTCCCTTGGTGTCCACAGTTAATCTCGCACCACAGTAGGAGGGCTCTCCCTCACTTCGAGTGGGACTTCATCTAAATGCACAAAGTCCTCTGGGTTTCTAGATGGAACATCTGCGTTTATTGAGTCTTCTGTAGGTGTTGATGCTGTGCAAACCCGTGGACACTGAGCTGATGCCTGAGTGGCGCTGCAGACTGCACACACAGCCGTTAGAGTGAAGGGGATTGAAAAAGGCCTCTCCCTGCTCCATGTAGGTGTCTGAAGTGGAGAGGTCGCGGGGGATGATCATGGGTATGGAATACTGCAGCTTCTCTCTACTTTTGTACCAAAGACAGGAACACATGGACTGGAAGTGGAGCACCTCAGCATAAACATTACGCAGACCCCGACTTGCTGCTCCTCCTCCCCCACTTCCTCCGACTGCACTCCCTCCGCCGCACCCAGAATGCGTGGAGGAGGGAGATGCCGGGTCTACGGAACAGTTGATGTGTCCACCTGCCTGACCATTATGGGCGAGGAGAGCCCTCTGTTCAGCATCCCTCTTCTCGTCCTCGGCGTTCATGGTCATGAAGCGCAGCACTGCTAAGTTGAGGAATGCTCCAATCACAGCCAGACCCGTCAGGATGTAGATAAAGCTGAAGGCCACATACTCTGGCTTCCTTTGCAGAGCGTGCTCATTCTGCAGCGCCACATAGTCCCCAAAGCCGATGGTAGTGAGCGTGATGAAGCAGTAGTAGTAGGCATGAAAGAAACTCCACCCTTCAAAGTGGGAGAAGGCCAGTGCACCTACGCATAATGTACTCATGCAGGATATGAAACCGATGGTCACCATGTTGACCATGGAGACCTCGGTGCGCCTCATTCCAAGGCACTTCTTCAGGCGGTGAAGCAGGTACCTGACAAAGGTGTTGATCCGCTCACCCACGCTCTGGAACATGACCAAGGTGAGAGGGATGCCCAGGAGGGCGTAAAGCATGCAGAACACCTTCCCTCCATCTGTGCTGGGGGCTGCATGGCCATAACCTGAGGGAAGGAGGGAGAAAGAAGCAGGGTTACTGGGGCAGAACTAATTAAATCTGCAGTGCAGAGGACAGGGGTCTGGGAAGAGAAGGCTGGAGGCAGGAAAGATATGAATGATTTGTATTCTCTGAGCAGCTCTTCTGATGAATTCAAAAACCCTTCATTTCACAGCGGCAGTATGCAATTGGAGATGAGAATGCACAGCGGTGTGGAGGGAAAGGCCGAGTATTGATGTCGAGTACGGGAGAGAGAGCTTGAATAATTCATTGCCATTCGGTGTCCGAGTGGCTTCAAGTAATGAGTACATTTGCACCTAATTAGGACTCAACATTTTCCAGATCAAATAAACAGGACATCATAGGGTAGTTTTAATATACAGGTCCTTTTTTTGTTTCTTTGTTTGTTTATACAACACCACTCCATGCCCCACAAATTATAGAGACCCCACAGAAGTATTGTAACTTTTGACAGACACAGCCCCCCCCCAAAAAAAAAAAAGCTATAAATAAGCAGCTCTATGGCACACAGAGAATGTCAAAATCCAGGAGAAATTTTTTCCATGAATTTATTCGCCAGAAACTAGAGAGCAGCTGATTAAGCACTTACTGTATAAACATACTGTCAGTGAGATGTGTACTCACTGACATGGCCAGCAAGTGCTCAACACCACCACCACCTACCTTATGGCCTGACTCACAGAGAGATTCCGCATCCATACGCAGCATGGAGCTCACAAATTTCAGGATGTATTTCCAGGTTAATTGTCAACCTTTTGTGTCATAACATCATCTTCTCACCATTATTGTCCAGCAGGATATGACTCGCTCACATGCAACATCATTACAGTGTGAAATATGTTCCCAGCACGAGGACCTGTTGCACGCGGGAGCTGAGAGATGACGTCCCCGATAACAACGGGCTCGCCAAGTGGGACGGGTTGACCAATAGTTTGAATGTAATTACTCCTGGGTTGATTTAATTCTTTACGCTCTGGTTTTATTGTTGCGCTGATGCGTGCGGTTGAGCCATCTGTCTGTCTGGTGCCAAATCTGTTTAAAGCGTTCCTATTTGTGCTGCCAAAATGAGAGTTGTTACAACTGATGTATCTCTCAGTGAAAGGAAAAACCTGACCTGTTCACCAAGTGCAAGGACATTTTACTTCTTTGTGGCTTTGCTTATTTTTAATCTAAGCCTCTCAAAGAAATTTATCACATTTTCCAATGACAGAGAATTGACTGATGAGTGCAGTCCTTTCCAAACGAGAGACTGATTCTCTGGCCAAATGATGACCGTAATTATGAGCTTAATATCTGCTGAGGGAAGCTTTTAAACTTGGATAAAATTAGCATTCCTGGTGTAGCGCAACCTGCACAATTATTCCATCATTTAGGCTTTTTATTGCAGTGTTTTAATCTTAAAACAGTTGGCACAGCGAAACTAATTCACTTTTAGCTCTTTCAACAGTTTATTCATTAGGCCTGCAATAATTTTTCCAGCTGTTCTCCGTGACTGTTATTTGCTTTCAACCATTACTTCTAGCAATCTATTTAAACAGTTTAATCATTTGGACTAATGATTTTAAACATTTAATCAGTTCTTTCAGGTATTTCAGCTGTTTATCCATGTTATCTGGCCAGCTATTTATTCGCTACATTTAGCTCTTTATTTCAGCCTCCTATTATGTTAATCTTTTGATTACTTTGAGCTTGTAAGGTTACCTGTTGGAGCCATTTTTATTGCGCTCGTTGCGCTAACATTTATCCATTACAGAGCAAACTGGTTGCTGTTTTATAAAATATTTAAAGGACATAACTGAAACTGTTTACCTTTTAACTTTTTATTTCAATCACGCTTCATTCAATCCACTCCAAAATAGAAGAAAACTGCCTAAGAGAGTTCAGGCTGTGTTGAAGTTAAAGGTGGTTATACCAAATACTGACTTTTAAGCGCATTAGAATTTTACAAACTCTGTTTTTGGTTCATATACTGGATTTCCATGTATGTGTTGAAGAGTTCTGTAAATAGTCACATACATTTGCCTTTACTATAACTGACTACTGACTACAAATGCTGCTAATCAAATATAAATATGGTCAGTCCCACTCCATCCCAGCCCCATACTTCCACTCAGGCTTTATACTATATTATTATTTTTATATTATTATTAATATTATATATTAAATTCATAACCTTATGAGGAATTTTTTTCATTATAACTTTCATTTCAGAAGGTCCAGCACAAACTTACTTCTGCATTTCAAATGATTTATCACTGTCCCCTCAGGCACTGCATCAGACAGTATTAAAACTCTGACTAAACATTCTGCACACTGCTAGTAGAGACGAAAAGAAGAAGAAAAAGAATAAGTCATTAAAAGTTAACATAATCAGGCACAGTGCGAGTAAAGATGTAAGGGTGAAATCCCTGATTGTGTCTCTTGCTTTCAAATGTTGGAGGCATACAAGATTTTGTGATTTAAATGTGGCCACTACCCACTTCAAGGTGCTGCATTGACGCACATGTGCATCTGTGCCTTCTCCAAACTTCCAAGTAAAGCAACTGGACCCGACTTTCATAGGTGGAAAATCCCTAGTGATGAAAACAGGGTCCCAGATAGGACCCAGAGACCAACCAGCAGTCTTCAGCGGAAGAGTCTGCAATGCCCAAGCCTGACGAGGGCGTATCAGGTCAGGGCCGTGGCCAGGAGCATGCTTGTTGTTTTTTTGAGTTTTTTTTAACATTCATGGGATTGTTCAAGTTAAAAATGCATCCCTGTAGGTGAGACTGTGACTGTGAGGTTCTATTGCATCATCCTGAGAGAGACCATATGCTGCGAATGACCTCGGCTGTTCCATGTGAGTGTCATCATGTCACTCAGAGCACCTTGAAAAGTCCGGAGTTTTTTGAGTAGGGTGTGTCACTCACCACCCACCATACTGACAAGACTTTGCTCAGAAGTTTTCTTTCTCTTTCCTCAAAATATAATTGGCTAAGTTGAAAGGTTGTTGTTTTGACAGAATGGATGTACATAATACAAATATGCACGTGCAGCAGTCACATTTGGGACTCCGAAAGCGGGATCTAAAAATAGGAAGTGCTGCAGAGCTCCTTGGGGAGATGACCAAGAAAGGAAAAGAGTTAGTGGGCAAATTTAAATCAGGAAAGATTTTTACTTTTGATTTAACATTTTGATTGTACACCTGTAAGTAGAAAAGATAAATGGACTGAGTAATCATTCATCATGGCAGTATGTGTTCAGGTGAAAACAGAGGTTGAGCTGCAGGCTTGTGTGGAACTGTCACAAAGAGCATGTGGCCTGTCGAGCCTCTGGGATGACCAGAGTGACCGTGGCACTCGTCAGCGGCACACACAGGAGCTGGAGGCAGCAAGGCCAGCAGTCCTAGCACCATGTGAGACAGTGAAGAGTCGTGCATGACAAAATCCTCTTCAGAAAGCCACCAACAGTGACAAAGTTATCATGAGACAGGATGTCTCCACGCCTTGTGCTGGCACGCAGGGGAAGCCAGCAGGGCCGTTTGCTCAGTTTTATGTATGTATTATGTATGTATGTATGTATTACAGCGGCTGGCAGAGGAAAGGTGCAGCCTCATTCCTCGGAAAACAATGGACCAAAGAGGCTTGGTTTGAATAACCCCAGACTGTCTGAAAGTGAAGCATTAATCCAAATAAGATTTGGTTTCAAAATAGCAGTGTCATTATGAAGGAATGGCCACAACTATTTGCTCATATTTAATGGATAGATGGGGAAAAACAGAGAGGAGACATCTGGGAAATTACAGGCTGTCAAGTTTTGTTTTTTTCTAAGGAAACACTAATCCCAGCTAAAATTAGCTCAGATTCTCAATTTGTGTAAGGATTGTTGCACGATAGAAAACCAGCACCGAAGGCTTTTGCCGCATCCCGCGATTGATTGTCTCATAACCCAATTCCTGTAATTATCATGTGAAAGAAAATCTGAAAATGGCATAACAGTGGAAGGAGATAAGAGTTTTCAAAGTACTTATTTGGCATGGGGAGGCTAATGAATTTCAGCAGAGCACAGGTGCACCATCCTCTGTCCCTCCTCGCTGCTGCCTCTCATTGCAGAATCAGGATTTACAGCCAGTCACTTAAGCTAATGCCTCCAGCAACAAGCTAGTGCTAATTTAAATGCTCCAAAACAAATCATTTCACAGAGAGAAATATTCCCTCATGATAGCCTTGCCAACATTTTGTAATTTGGAGGTTTCATTTCAAGACTTCAATCCTGGCCTGTAACCTTTTTTCTAATTCATTCCATAGTTCCATAATCCTGCCATATTCACTTTAGCAGATGGGAGCACAGCTTTATTCAGTGCTGTGCCATATTAACCCTCAATCAGATTTTCCAAATTAAATGTTTGATACAGTATCTTCCAACACTGCTCATCTGTAGCAATGCAAATGCCAAAATCCTGTTGGTTGTCATTTCCCATTTTGAACTCTAGTTCCTCTTTGCAGATAACAGCTCAACGTATATAGTTCCTTCCTCTTGGTGTCTGCCTCTGAAACAAAACATTAACCACATTCCCAACTGCATCTAAAGTCTTCATTACGCTGATTAATTAGGCAGGGGTAAAAACGAGCTTTGAAAATACATCAAAGAATGGCATAATGCAGCTCCCAGGGCTCCAGTTCTCTGTCACTCAATTAAATTTTCATTGATTACCAGGCACAATTTGTTCTCACCAGCAAGACGGGGAGCACAACCTATTCATCAGCTCACCTAATGGGAAGGGATTCTCAAAGAGGTGGTGCATTTATCAGAGGCTCTTTGTCAGTAATTTGCAAAGAGAGGCTTCGTGCATCTAGTCCACAATGTGCACCACAGAGGTAAAATGTTTTCACAAAACTTTTAAATAAAAAAATATATGTAACAAGAAGGAAGGCCTCGGGATATGGAGTCTGTGACTGAAATGCTGGTGGCAGTGCTGCACTCTCTGGGGTTGACAGATAATGTTCTCAGACATCTCTGCACCCTGAAGACCAGGCTGTGCCATGCTCTGTAGTGCACTCATCGGTGTGTGTGTGTGTGTGTGTGGGTGTGTGTGTGTGTGATTTCACCCAAGAAGCAAAGGTAAGTTTTCTTTCCTTTGCATTATTGCATAAATAGGAAGCTCCTGGTGTGTTTTATTATGTTTAGAAACACTGCTTTTTGTTTGTTTGTTTGTTTGTTTTTTGGGGGGTAGCATGTTTAGGTGTTTTAGAGGCATGTGAAGCATTTGAATGTTCTCCTTATGATAAGAATTACACCAGATTTTATGTACAGTACAAGATTTTATACTTTACTAAACAGCTATTATACAGTAACAGAAAAAAAAATAAAACATTAAAGTCTATCAGGAAGAAGGCCAGGTTTATGCCCATGCACAGACTGTGAGCTATTAATATGCAGATGCCTGTGCTAAGAAGCAGGATTTGTGCTTAGCCAGTTAACTTCAGGGTATTTTTGGTATTACAACAGCAGTTCACTTCCTGTCGGGATACATTGCCATGGTAACGTGTGCTGCAACCTGCTCTGGACCAGATTATGTTCTAGATTAGAGAAGGTATGAAATCAGGTAGCAGGTATGAAATCACTGCCTACTGACCAATTAGTTCTCAGGCAAATTGCATCGCCAGTCCTGAAAGACGCCTCTGTCCTCTGTGCAGTGCATGGATAGTAAGAGGGTTGTTTTCAAGTCTTTGTGTTTCCCTGATGAGCTTCAGTAATAAATATGAATTCTTAGAAGCAACTTTATTCTTTGATTATTTTTCATTTATTGTTAGCTCCAAACAATTTTACACCTATTTTAAAGTTCTACTCTCAAGGACTGATTTATGCTTGTGGACCTTGTATCCAATTTGCACAGAGACTAAACCTACCTTTGAATTCTGTTTTTATATTTCTGCTTTATTCTCAGATCAGTTGACACAAGCAGGGCTGCAGCTACGCCCATCTAAACATTAATTTTATGAAATAACAGCTGTAATCGATCAAATTCTTCCATATCTCAAGATATTGAGTTGTGGTATTGAGATTGTTAAGTTACACAGATAGCGAATCTGGAATCCTGAAACTTTAAATTTTAATCTAACTCTGAGACCTAGTACAAAAAACCTGAAGTGCTCCTCATCTACAGTTTGTATGTGAAACTGTAAGCTGAATTGCACAAAAGCATCAAATAAATGGAACTGAATGGACTAAAAAAATGAAAAAGATTTTCAAGGGATATAATGTAAGAAGCTTTGGACGTGCATACAAAAAACCCCAAAAGAGTTGTAATAATTTGCCCAGAGCTGGAATGACTGTCAGTGTGTAATACGGTCATGATCTGTAAACAAAGTCCTTCTGCAAAGCTGAAGTGTGATCAAAGGTGTCAGACACAATCGCAATATTCAGCCGTATATGGCTAGCCTGATTCTTCGACATACAGGTGGCCAGAGGAGGCATACCAGTATGACGTCACTCTTATCTGCGTTTACGCCATCCGCGATATACTGAGCAGATTGAGGAATGTTCTGTACAACTGTGCAAATAAACACATCATCATCATCATCATGTCATCCTCTGGGTACAGACTGTCTTTGAGCAACAGCCCAATCTGTTTCCCAGCTTGCCTTCTCCACAGCCCGCTTTCATCTCAGGTTGAGTCTGGCCAAAGATATCATTGCATGACCCAACAAGCTGTAAGTCTTGTCCGCTTGTAAGTATCAAACATTTCCATGGGTGACACCCCAAGATGTTACATTAAAAGACAATTATGATATTGTATTTCCCATGAATACAATCCCACTTTTATCTAAAAATTGGACCAACAGGCCACCATTAATTCTCATTCACAGACACTTCAAACTCCAGACGACCTCATGATTGTTTATACAGGCACTCCAGCTCAGCACTGGTCCTCCCACCTCCCTCCAGTACTCTGTTTGGCTTTTGACCCACAAGGCCTTGCTAACAGCTGCTGTGTAATGTCCATGTGTGTGTGAAAGGAAGGAATTCTAGGAACATGTTTTTGTGGAATAATTGTCAAAGTTTACAGTCACTGAGTTCAATCATGAACCAGGAAAACAGAAGCACACTTGCGTGATTTATTTAAACGAGTTACAAATTTTAAAGAAATCCTTTCAGTCATGTTGATGACTTGCTGGAAGGTCAGTGACCTGAAAAATTGGAGTCCTTATAGGCTGAAAATGTTTGACTTTTTTGCAAATGAGGAGGAATTTCACCTAAGCTCCACACTGATTTGTCAAGATAAATATGTCAACTGAAGGAATTGATTTTAGGTCATTTCTGAGATCCAGTTCATTAGGTACTCCTTGCTGGTACTGAGTTGACATGGTACGTTGTCCTTCTGGAAACAGTCATCAGAAGATGGGTACACTGTGGTCAAAAAGGAATGGACATGGTCAGCAACAATAATCAGGTAGTCTGTGGTGTTTAAACAATCCTCTGTTGGTACTCAGGAGTCTTAAGTGTGCCAAGAAATTATCCCCATACCATTACACCACCAGCAGCAGCCTGAACTGTTGATACAGGGCAGGCTGGATCCATGCTTTCATGTTGTTTGTGCCAAATTCTGACCTACCATCTGAATGTTTTGGTGAGCCCATACAAACTGTAGCCTCAGCTTCCTGTTCTTAGCTGACAGGAGTGGCACCGGGTGTGGCCTTCTGCTGCTGTAGCCCATCGGCTTCAAGGCTTAAAGTGTTTTGTGTTCAGAGATGTTCTTATGCGTACCTTAGTGGTAACAAGTACATATTTGAGCAACTGTTGCCTTCCTATCAGCTCCTCTGACCTCTGACATCAACAAGGCATTTTCATCCAGAGAACTGCTGCTTATTGGAAAATCCCAAAAGATCAGCAGTTTCTGAGATACTCAGACCACCCCATTTGATGCCAACAGGTATTGCACATTAAAAGTCACTTAAATTACTTTTCGCCCCTGTTTTGATGCTCAGTTTGAACTTCGGCAGGTTGTCTTCACAATGTCTACATGGTTGCTGCCATGTGATTGGCTGATCAGATATTGTGTTAACAAGCAGTTGAACAGGTGCACCTAATGAAGAATAAACACTCGTCTGCAATAAACCTGCATTCATTTTATTAATGGCATCCAGGGGGGCAACTCCGCGATAAAGAAGGCCAGCAGAAAAATGATTACAGAGGTCATAAATCAAGTAAGATTTTTGACCTCAGTAAACATTTTCCTGACCCTAAACAAATATCTCTTTATGAATACACATAATCTCTATCACAAGATTTTTGATTTGCATTGACCAACCATGTTTTTGAAGACTGCATGCAGCTAAACAGTCACTCTCAAAACAAAAAAGGGGAACCTGTCTGTTTGAAATGCAACTGCCCATTTGGTGTCCGTTTAGTTTCTCTTTTTAAAATTTTTAAACAGAGAACCTGAAATCTTGGCCCTGATATCTGCTGGAAACAGCCCCAAAATACTGGCTGTCAGCCCAAGGCTAAGTCATCAAACAATAGATGGGTTCCCGTTAAAAATTAAACAAACCTTAAGTCAAGCCAGAGCAGATCAACAGGTGTTATTTGTCTTCACATGAACATTTAAAAGCGCTTAATAAGGTGCTGATAAATACGCACTGTCCTGCTAATGTGAGATGCAGAGCAGAAAATAACTGTTCTGAATGACAGCTATGTATATATACACTTACTGTAGGTCTGAATCGCTAAAAGATGCTGATTTCACATCAAATAGGCACAAAATGTTCTTTAAAAGGCACAATTTGATTTAGATAATAACAAATACCAAGCAGAATCATCACTCATCAGATTGCAGAGTTGTGGGTTTAATCCCTGGCTCTTTTACACAGCACGTGGCAACACATGACTGAATGGGATAATTGTTCTTATAGTCCTACATAAACAAAAGTGATACTGGTAGTACCTTGAGCTGGCAAAAATCCCCTCAACATAACGAACTGGCCTTTTAACTGAGATTTCTTTGCAAGGTTGTACTTTATGATACTGGTAATGATGTCAAATTTGTCAGCTCCTACATTATTCAGATGTTGCTGTCGGCTGACTGAGAAATAGTGAGAATAATCTCTCCAATCAGGCTTTCATTACATGCTTCAACAGTGAACAAGGAGCCTGTCCAGCCGGTGAGAGAGGGGGAGAGAAAGTGGGTGATGCGGGATGTATTCATCACAAGCAATCTGATGTAACGCCAGAGGAGACAGCACATTGGCGGAGCGTCTGTCTGGGTTCACTTTAACTTGGTTACCCCTGTGTGGGCTCCAAATCGGGCCTGGGAGCATGTGCTTTCATCCAGCTCACAGCTGAGGCCCAAACACTAAAGCATCACAAGCCTTCAGACCAAAGCAACCAGGCGTTAGATGTGAGAGCTGTGACTCGGCTGCCAGTGCCTCAAATTTACCTGTCTCACAGTAAAACCCTTTCATCATCATGCCATACAGCTGCAACATTCACTATCTGCCGAATCCTCTTTATCCACAACAGAAAGCACTGATTTGTGTCTGTGTGTCCAACTGTCCAAATCCTGTGTTTTGCTTTCACTGTGAGAAAAAAAAAACAAAAAAATCCCTATCAGTGTCTATTTCCAAACGTACTCCTTAGGTTCCTTTTTAGGGGATATGAGAGGAAACCTTGGCAGGCCACAGTTTTCCATGAGGTCAGTAAGCAAGGCATTCCAAGCAGAGTGTGAGATCTCTGGAAGGCTTAGCTAATTAAATAAATCATACGATTTATGTACCTGATACACAGTTGATATGGACTTGTTTAAATCTCACAACACAGCTGGATTTAAATAGGGTTCACATACACTAACTCTGTACACAACATGGAAGGAAGAGTGGGGGGATAGAAGAGGACAGTAGTGATGAAATATGAAAGGAAGTGAAGAAAAGAACGGCTTAAGAATAAGACAGATTTCGACTCCATCCTGTATCATGTCCTCTGATGCATTGTAGTGAATTTAAAAAGGACTATTAAAGAAGTACAGACACATTCAAAGCTTAATTTAAGTGGGAGGAAGTGTCTAATTTGTAGTCATGGCTAATGTAGGAGCTCGAGTTGGGATTTCTTTTTACGCTTTTAGGAGGTCAACTCAAATAACAGACATATCTGTTTCAAGTGCTCCACTTGGGCTATCTGCTATAAAAGTGTGCCTGTGTAGGCAGGGAGAGTGAAAAAATGAGGAGAAAGGGAGGACGTGTTGTGTAACATGATACAGGAATTTCAAAGAGTTTCTTTTGGGAATAGATGAAAATTCTCTGGGAGTGCAAAGCACTGATGCCAGGAACAATGACACATTAATCCAAATCAAGTGGATATTTACAGAATAATGACACGACGGCTCAAGCAGTGGGCCCAATTGCCTGACCTGCTGAATGAGCCTCGACAGTTGATTCATACCCAGCAGGGGAAGAATGTGGAGAACCTCAACTCATCTGATAAAAGATAAATTACAACTATAAAAAATATCTTTACATTGAGAGCTATACCTCAACATTATGGCTCAGTTTCCCAGACATCCTTTAAGCAAAGTCTTAGACCTCAACAGCAATCATCATCAAAGTTTTCTTTAGTCTAGGATTAGGCTTAATCCAAAACTGGGAATCTGGGCGTATATAAACTTAACACAAAAAAGAGGAAATTTGTGTTTGGTGCCACATTTGTAAGAAAAATGCATTTGTGGGTTGAGCTGTAGAGTTGAGTATGTGGGTTGTTCCTATAAAAAAAAATTCTTCTGTGCCAATACCAAGCAGCTTATTCTGCTAGTGACTCTTGTTTGAAGTCTGAAGGAACAAGACATGTTGCCAATTTAACACTTTATTCATTTAACAAACAGGGGCCTCAGTAGCATGTAAATGAACTATATACAAATCTGTAGAAGACTGCCTATGAGTCTACATGAGTATGTGTGGGGGGTGGGCTCTGCGGTGTGTCGGGCAGTTCTTGGCCACCTGGGGCCCCGGGGCCCTGACGCCAGCCTGCACGGGGGGCTGGCCTCTGGCGGGGCTGGTTTCCTGTTGCCCTGGATTCCCTGGAGCCCTTGTTCCTCGACTGTGGGGGCTCCGTCCGGGGCCGCCCGCTCCCCTCTGCTGCAGTGGGCGTGCGGCTGATGCTAGAATGTGCAGCCATGGGTTTTCGTGGCTCTTGGGGGCTGTGGATGGCTCGGGTTTCCTGGGTCCCTCGCCGCCTGCCCCTGGCCTCTGGGGGTGGAGCAATGGCTCTCTGCCCTCGTTGGTAAGTGCATTTCATGACACAGAGACTCACCAACACAGCATTACAAAACTGT
>VUQJ01019328.1:4021-18486 GCA_015108635.1 Andinoacara biseriatus | reverse complement strand
AGTTTCATAAACACATCCCCATCAGAATGAACGAAACCACAGTAATATATAGAAACAACTTATGAAAACATTAGATATGATAACTCATAGGAAAACAAACCATAATACTTCTAACAATAGCCACAGCTCTATTTAAGTTTCCTTAATGATGAACTATATGGTAGGTTACTGGCTTTGTTTCATCAGTTAAGTACAAAGAAAAAATAAATAAATATGGCATACACATACAGCCTGCATTATGTCTGACTTTAGTCAGTAGTCAGTATTGAGTATAGTGAGAGCGGTATTGTTTTGCCTTTTAGGATTTCACGAATGTGGTTCGGACAAATAAAAAGTGCAAGAATACAAACATCAACAAGCATTTCAGTACGAATACACTAATGTGACACTACAGTCTGACAGAGATACGAATGTTTACAACAATAAATTGGCTAATAGCTGAACCTATTATTTTAATGTTTTTTTATTGTTTTTGTTGGGGTTTTTGTGCTGGAGAAACAAAAACTAATTTTATTATATAAAACAACTTCTTCCCCATCATCTCTTTGATGTTTTAAACAAAAAGATCTAGGAGTACATTAAAAAGGAATGAAAAATATCTTTTAAGGTAAAAAAAAAAAAAATCCTCCAAAAAGATTCTAATCCAATGTCTCTATACATATATGAAGACACTGCTACTTTGGAAAATTCACATCTATTGAACACAATGTGTGCAGTTTTTTTACTGAAAGACTGTTCGTCAATATAGTCTGTGACCCTGACCTTACTTCCCCTTCCTGCTACTGTTAATCACAATCCCAAAGTCATGACAGTGTGCACCGTGCTTACGCCTGCAACAAGACCACAGACCATCAAACCACTAAACCTCATCTTAAGTCCTACAATATGACATTTAACGTTTAGATGGAATCTCTGACCTACAAATACTCCAAAATATTTCAGTTTAACTTTGTAAGTCTTCGCTGCAAGACAAAAAAAACAAATACACATTAAAAGTATAACTACCAAAATGTTTGACGAGGAGATCGGAGCTGAAATCCTCAGTTGTTCACAAGAAAACATTTTTTTTAAATCATGTGATATAATCGGATGATATAATCGCTTGACCAAGGCACATGATCCATCAAAGCTTATATCATGTACACAAGTCTAAACACAATCACATCTCAAAACATATTTTGAGATTTGTATGCGAGTTGTGGTCAGACGTTTGCATCCGCTCATCATGGGCATGACTGTCATGATAAATTTGGGCTTTTAAAGATTTCTTTGAACTGTTGTTTTTCCACTGTGGAATAATTGCACTGCATACGTCTTTCATGACTTTAAAAAAAACAAGAATTGGATGCACAAGTTTAAATTTCCTCTAATCCATATGAGGTCAAACATATACACACAGGCTCAAATATATACATACACTTATTTAAATCTTTTATTAGGTGGTTCTGAAGGTCCTGAAGGTGTTTTAACTTGACAAGGTCAAGGCTTGTTAACGTCTCATTAGTGATCATGATTGACTGAAACTGGCAGTTTCTCTTTGGCAGCATAAAAAGGATGTGTTTGACAGCACTCATTGGATTGACCAATACTGCAGATTGCCGATCAGATCATCAGTTCAAACAATTGTACACAAGTACAAGTTATATAGATGTATCTCCACTTTGCCAAAGTCTGGAAGAAGACCCAAACTGTCCTCTCAGATGAGAGGAACTTTGTTAGGACATGCAGGAACCACCGAGGCTCAAGCCTGCCATGAACTGCAAACTGTTGTAACACCAGAGCCAAATGCCTTCTGGAGAAAAGTTTTATGGTCAGATGAGACAAAGATTGAGCTATTTGGCTACAATGACAAGAGGTATCATTGAAGATGTAAAGGTGAGGCTTTCAAACCTAAGAATACTGTACCAGCTTTCAGGCAAGGTAGTGGTAGCATCATGCTCTGGGGCTGTTTTGCTGTCAGTGGTATTGATACATTGCGCAAAGTGGATGGAATAATAAAGGAGTAGTACTACCTCCAAATTCTTAAACTTTACCTCAAAATCAACAGATGGATAGTGGAAACTTTGACACAATTGAGTGTTTCAAGAGGACAATGATCCCAAACAAATGAAAACTGGTTTTTGAATGGATAAAACTGATTATTAAGCTTCTCGAGTGGCCTTCCCAAAGCTCGACCTCAAGCCTATTGCAAATTTATGGACTGTGCTTAAAAGTTGGGTCCATGCCAGGAAACCAACCAATTTAAAGAAACTCTACCAGTTCTGCCAAAATGAGCGGTCAAATATCCAGTCAGAATTATGCCAGAAGCGGGCTGATGGCTACCAAAAGCTTCTGGTTGAGGTGCAACTTCAGTGCAACATTTAACCGAACATTAGTGGGGCATTATGTATATATCTGAAACTGTCATTAAAGATGTGTGCTGTACAATCATTCCACCCTGAAAAAAGCCCAATATTACCATGACAGTCATGCCCATGATAAATGGATTGAAACATCTGACCATAACCCTGTTATTTCAATTATCAAAAATAAATACATAAATATAGCTTACAAGCTGTCTGCCCCACTTATTTAACAGTTTACATGAGCCCTTTGCAGTGTATGTAAACTTCAAAATTCATTGTTATGTTTACATTTTTCTTTTAAGCAATCTGCAAAGAATTAAAAACAGTGGTAAAACATGCACAGAGCCGAATGATGAGAAGATATTTTAAAAGTGGAGTCAGACATAGAAATGGAAAGACTAAAGAGACACAGCGGAGCACAAACTTACAGCGTAGGTCATGTCAGAGACGTTGGTGTTGATGCCACAGGCTCTCATCAAGTTGGTATCATGTGAAACCACAACCTGTTCATCTTTTGTCAGGTGGCAGTCCAGCTCAAGCATATCTGTGCCGATATCCACAGCACTGCACGACCCAACACACAGTACACATTTATACTCAGCAGTGAGTTCAAGCGCACAAACGTCAGCAGTGAAATTTGGACCCTAACGACTATTCAGTATAGCATACAGATTCAATAAATGCATAAAATAGCTCACTTCTTGTGTGATTACCAAATCAAACAGGAGAAACACAAGGTTATCTCTAACATAAACAGTCATTGTACATATTGTACTAATTCATGAGCTCAAGTGTGGGTAAAATAGTAAAGACAGCAGGTCAGATGACACACGCTGTCCACAGTCACAAGTGCAAAAGAAAGAGCTGTGTCATTATGATTGTAAGGTTTCTACTCACTGCTTGAAAGCTGCCATAGTGTTTTCGAGATTTTCACCTGCGCCTGCAATAGAAAAATAAGAACAAAGATTTCTTTTTATCTGCATGGCTACGAAACACATATGGGAGGCTGTTGTCACTACAGCAATGGGCAAAACAAGTATCTTCTGATGATCCTTCTCTGGCATTTTGCTTGTGGTTTACAACTACAACTACTGCAGGACCCAGGTGTGACTTACCTCCACGATGGGAAATGTGCCTGCTGAGGAAAGCCTCTCGCTTCTTTCGATACAGAAGATTAGGACATTTTAGCAGCAGGGCAGAGGTGAGCACATAGCCCGTTACCGTTGACAGGACATACACAGCAGCACACATCTTCTCTCAGTCCCCTGCCAAACAAACACCAAACATTTCACATCAGCAGTGCAGCAAAATTGTCTGTCGTTGTCTATACAGACAATACTGTTTTCTTTTGTGCACAGACACATTTTGGATATCCACCAAATGCCAGCAATTTATTTAAACATGGAAAAATAGTATATTAGGCAAAAAACAAAATAAAACAAAAAAACCCAGAGATTGTACAATTTTATTGAGCTTGAAAGGTCAATATTTGGTACGTCCACCTTTATTCAACACAGCCTGAACTCTCTTAGGCAGCTGTCTTGTATTTTCTTTAAGTAGCCTTAAATTCTCCAGGCTTCTTGAAGGATATTCAAAGCTATTCATTTTCCACACACTGCACACTACGCAGACATATGGCAATATTTCAATCTTTCCTGGTCCAAAAATACTATTTTATGCCAGTCAAACTGTGTTATCTTTGGCATTTTTCATACGTTCAACTAAAGAAATGGGAGTAAATTGTTTTATGCAACTGCTGGTCGTAACAAAGAGCCTAAAGCTACAAGATTTACTTTTTGATTCTTGGTTGTAAAATTGGTTCTTTACTAAGTTATCTGTTATGTGTAGCACAGTCAACCAACAAAATCCCACTTTGAGCCTTAACCAAAATCAATAAATGCCACTAATATCGCCAGCTGATCAATTATTACATCAAATGTCAAAAAATTCTAAAGAGAGGTCTTAAAATGCAACTTAATAACCTCTAAAATCCCCAAATATTGCTAAAGCTTAAGTTAATTAATACTGTTTAGGATTAACTAAAGGGATTCAGTTCAAAATATTACCTATGTGTAATCCAATGTTACAAATATTTTTGTCAATCAGATTTTTGAGTTTAATTTTTTCAACCAAAAAAGAAGAGAAAAGGAAAAAGAAATAGGAAGAGAAAACAGTACAAAAGATAGGACAAAATTAGACCAAAACATGAACCCAAATACACAGACTGAACAAGGTTACAGCAAGTTACTTACAGCACCCTTCCTTGCAAGATCAAGAAACAAACCAAAAACATGCCCACCTAGTACCAGCTCCCATTTAAGTCAGCTGCAGACCAGGCCCACGAAGGAAAAGATGGGCGGAGAACATACCTCAAACATACCTAAAAAAAGCCTTAAAGTATTTACATTTTGAATAATTTAAAACTAGGATAACAGTACATAAAACTGACCCAAATAAAACATAAAGGCAAACGACAACACTTTCATATATGTACTCATTTGTAAAATTCAAAAACTGCCTCCATACAAGCAGGTAAGGCTCTTTTTGGAGGTTTGCTATCATCAGTTCAAAAGAAGCATAGTCAGTCATGAGCCAGACCCATGTTGTGCCAAAAAGTGATTTCGATTGGCTGTATTTAAACAGTTGTAAATGCCTTTTGGGCCTACAATCAATTAAATATATGCCAAACACATCTCTCATGAACAATAAAGTCCTTTTGAGCGAGAAATAACACTCTTGTCACAAGGTAGAAGCTTCAGTCACTTTTGGTAAAGTGCCTTTTATATAATCTTCATTTATCAGGGAAAAACCTGTCACTGACATTCAAATGTCTTTTAAGACAGATCAGGTCAAGAGGGCAGCAGAAAAGCAACAAACATCACCGTTCTATAAAGATATCTGAAGTGGCCACAAAGGACTGGATGGATTTATAATTATGTTATAAAGATATTTTCAAAACAAGTAATTTCTTAAACAGAGGCCCTTCATAAATCCTGTTAACTACAGTCTATTTACCAATATAAGCAAATATGTTACAGTACATTTGAAAAACCTCCACAAACATCGGAAATCACACCCGTTCCCCGTGTTCTGGTCTTGCTGACGAGAACCCTGACAGGAGGGTTTAGACACCTTATGTAAATATGACCCATCCTGAACTGAATGTACCGGTGGTACCGAGCCATTCCTGTACTCTTCTGATTATCACTCTCCAAAAAGGCTGGCCCACATTTTCCATTGATAAAGGTAATCCTAATGCCTTTTACATTTCCAACACAGATTATTTTCCATTAAATCCATTTTATGAAGACGAAGAAGTGTAAAGTCGTAGTTTAATTCAATTATAATTTAAACTGCGAAAAGCAGTCGAGTCTGTACAAGCGAATCAATGATTTAAATGTTTGCGTTTATTGTGGCAGCCTCTAATTTGCCGTCACAGTTTGAGCTGCTGTCATATTTTCACTATTGGAAAAATAGTCTAAAAAGATAAGAATAATGACAGCCTTTAGCTCTAAAACCAGCTTTTACTGCATTTCAGCTCAGCTGCGCTTAACGTTAGCTGGGAGAGGGTCGTGCCGACATGAACTCTTACCTTTGTCATCAAATTGTTCTGACTGTTGTCTCTCTGTTGTGTGTTAGATGCGTTAGTGGTGTCCACACATTTATGAAGCGAGTTACTTTGTAGATAAAGTGATGAACTAGCTTCTCGTCTGCAGTCCCTCTGAGCTCGAGGGTAAAAACTAAACACCTCCACTTACCGGCCGCCGTCAGTGTCGTGCGCATGCGCACTCTGCTGTTTCCCGACTAACGAAAACCCTGGCATTTCCGCTCAGATATTTCAAAATAAAAGTGGAACGTCTTAGTCGAGTTTTTTTTTTTAACGATTTCTACTGAAGAAATAATTACCACAGCTTGCTTTCCTTTACCTGCTAGGTTTAATGATAAATCACAGGGAATGAAGTGAATACCCAACAGTACTATTTTGAGGTTATTTATTAAAGTTATTTTAATAGATATACATATAGTTATTGGGGTCAGGTTAATCGGTCACTCTAAATTGCCCATAGGTGTGAATGTGAGTGTGAATGGCTGTCTGTCTCTCTGTGTTGAGAGAGATAAGCAGAAGAGAATGCATGGATGGATGGATATATATAGTGTACTGATAAAAGAACAAGGGTGATGTGTACAGTTTTGCAGAGCTTGTACTAACTGCACAGGAATAAATCTGATGATCCATATGATGGGAAAGAGTTTTTGAAGCTAAGTTAACAAGAGAGGAGATGATCAGCGAGCAACAGTGTGATGTCTGCTTTGAGAGTGTTAAAGGACACGTATAGAAAAGATCAGGAGAGGAACTCAGGTATTGCATGAGGAAGTCAGGAGTGGCAGGGAATTATGTGAGGGTGGTGCAGGATATGTATGAGAACAGTGAGACAGTGGTGAGTGTTAGGACAAATGGGCATTCAAGGCGGAGGGTGGGATTACATCAGGGATTGGCTCTGAGCGCCTTCTTGTTTGCAGTGGTGATAGACAGGTTCACAGATGAGATCAGGGAGGCGTCTCTGTGTTTGCAAATGACGTTATGATCTGTAGTGAGAGTAGGGAGTAGGTGATATTGTCCACTAGATGTAGCTAAGTTGCAGTAATGCAGCTGCCCAAAAATTAAAGACTGTGGTCTCTGCAGTATGTAATAAAGTTAATAATAACCTGTCACCGTAAGAGCTGCATATGATAAATTAACATTGTGATAACAAGAGATTAATGTCCAAGTCAAAATCTTGCACATTTGTACCAGTCAAAGTTCACTTTATGCAATCAGCTGCGCATGGAGACCTGATACACACCCTAAGAATACCTCAGCATTTCAAGTCATTTAATGCTGGTTGAACACCACTGGACTAAGCAGATGAGCTGATTTTACAGCTAGTTTTTACAAAATGTCACAAAGTTTGAAAGACATCCTGGAGGAATGGAAAGTTCTGGAAGAAGAGTATCAGCAACTTGAGGTAAGAAACTGTCCGTAATCAGTTTAGAGTTTCAGGACAGACTTGTTCGGAATGCTGAAGATACAAAAATATAAATACAGAGGTCCATACTATAATCTGCCTATTCCACAGAAAGCTCAAAAGTTGAAATGTTCCTTGAAATTTAAATGTTTCTTTTATTATTATAACCCTGTGTTATTAATGCCATCCAGGAGACACACAGAATGTATTTAAAGAAACTGGATGAGCTCTCCAAACTGCAAAACCGCTGCTCTTCCTCTATTTCCCATCAGAGGAAAAGACTGAATGAGATGTCCGACCTGGTGAAGAAGTAAGTGTCAGTTCTCATCCAGAAATATGCACAGCCGGACAAATGCAGTCCATTGGGCCAACTTTCCACCAGATTTTATGAATTGGACTCAGTAAATCTGGCGTGACCTCACTGGCAAACAAATAAGCAGCAGCATGTTTGGTTGTAGCCTCGACAGAGGAAAATACAATGATGTAAAGTCCTCTTGTGCTCTTATGTCACTCATCAGATCCAGCAAAGGGTCATCAGAAGAAGCTGCAAAGATGCTGGATGACCTAAAAGAAAAAATCAAGACCCGACCAAATGCTTTCTTTGAAATGGAAGCTTTCCTCCCTAAGAAAAATGGGTAATGAATAATTCCCAAAATACAAGCTGATTTTCATTAGAGAAAAAAAAAATCATTAATCACATTTTATACAAAGTTAAATAAGAAAAATAATGTGTTTGTTTGATGCTGCAGGCTTTACCTCAGTCTGGTTCTTGGCAATGTGAATGTAACTCTTCTCAATAAGCAGTCAAAGTAAGTTATAACCATCAAAACCAAAGCACTGAATATTAATATTTGACTTTTACATTTTCCCTCTTTTATTTAGCCAGTCACGGCTTTAATATTCAGATAAGCACTTTTCATTGCCATAGAAAGCCAACTTTATTTTTATATCTCCTCAGCTGCTGAATTTCCATTTTTTCACTCTTTGCATTGGATGTCAAATTGTGAATTTGCTGTATGTTTGGCAGATTTGCTTACAAAGATGAATATGAGAAGTTCAAGCTGTACCTCACAGTCATTCTGCTGCAGTTCTCCTTCATTTGCTGTTTCTTTGTGAGCTACAGGTAAAGCATATTGTGATAATTAACAGCTGCATGCAGATGTGTGAGTTACAAACTGACTGTGTTGCTTGGCTTTAGGTTTCTTGATGCCATCCTCAATTTTCTGCTGGTGTGGTACTATTGTACCTTAACTATCAGGGAGAGTATTCTCATCACCAATGGCTCCAGGTCAGCACCTCACCCATCATTGTTATCATAAATTATTACACCTTGCTTATTAAATGTTTCATAATTGTGGTATTTGCGCCTGCATTACAGAATCAAAGGTTGGTGGGTTTTTCATCACTACATATCAGCTCTTTTGTCCGGTGTAATGCTGACATGGTGAGTAGAAGCTGTTTAAAAACCCTGAATTACATGTTAAAAAATACTTTACTTAAAACAGATTTAAACTCTAAATCTTTATTCCCAAATGCCCTCCCTTTTAACACCCCAAGGCCAGAGGGAAACCTGTACCACACATTCAGGAACCAGTTCCTCGCCTACTGTCTGTATCAAAGTAAGGTCAAGTTTATTTCAGAGTTCCAACTTTATTTTTTAAAACCAAACAAAAGCCTGATGATGTCTTTTTGTTTCAGGTTTTGTTCAGTGTCTGCAGTGCTATTATCAGAGTGGATGTCTGTACAGACTGCGAGCCCTGGGAGAAAGACACAACATGGATCTGACTGTTGGTGAGACACGCTGTAGTTGGCCAAGGAATTTGATATTTACTAAAAATGCTCCCACAGGCCTCCACTCTGCTAAGCTTCTTGATGCCTATTTTCTAATCACATATTGAAGCAAGAAACAAAAAAGAACAAAAACACCAATAAAACTGTTGTCTGCTTTCTTTATTTAGAAGGATTTCAGTCCTGGATGTGGAAAGGGCTGACATTTCTTTTACCGTTCCTGTTTTTTGGTCACGTGAGTACAGTCTGTGTGACAATAGCAGGTTCTTCCTCTGACTGCTTAGTTTTCATTAAAAAAAGACACTATGCTTTGTCATGGTTTAGATGGAAGAGGCACTGATAAAAATGATGATGTCATGTAAAAGCTAATATGTTCATTTAGGTGATTGGAGACAGTGTTTAGGTTTTTAACAATCTGGATAACAGCTTAATCTTCAGCATGCCTCTGTGTCTGCATATTGCAATCATTAACTATTGAAATAAAAACAACCCTCAGGCTTCATGTTTTGTCTCATAGTTCTGGCAGCTCTTCAACGGGCTGTGTCTGTTCAGAATGGCTCAGCTCCCAGAGTGCAAAGAATGGCAGGTCAGCGGTCTCATATCACCTTTTATTGTTTCAATCTGTGCATCATCCAGTCATCGTTAGATTAGATTATTATTATACCCTTTTGCTTACTCATGTTCTCTGGGTCTCCATGTCATTCCAGGTTTCAGTGTGTGGGCTCTGCTTCCTTATTCTCTTCGTGGGAAATTTCTTCACCACTCTCGCAGTCGTTCGTCAGAAACTTAAGAGCAGGAATCAGAAACCAAAGAGACTGTGATACATCGAACAGCGTGCCAATAAAACTTGTTCCTCACTAAATGAAAGCATCACATTATTAAAATGGACTAAACTTATTACAAGTGTACTGGCGATAGTAGATATAGAATAATAATTGTTTAAAAAGACCAGTTAACTGCAGTTTGCTTAACCCTCTTGATTGGAGGGGAAGGCTAAATGTCAAAAAAGTAACTTAAAGGGCCAAACTGTATGTTATTTTTGACATAATTCGCGGACCGGAAGTAGGGGGCGGGGCCGGAAATGGCCCGCGGGCTGCAAGTTTGGAAACCCCTGACTTACACATACACATACTTACACATAGTATATAACTGGCATCTTTTCATGTGTAAGCACACGTTTTTATTATTTGTCCTGTCAACTGTTTTTTTTTTTTGTATTCATAAAATAAATTATAACATCACACCAGAGTTTCACAGCCTGCATCTTTTGCTTTTTTCATCACTCCAAGCTTGAAACAAACCCAGAGACAGATTGAATTAAGTAACAACGTGGATTAGCTGCTTTTTCCTAAACACAATCAGGCAACTGACTGAGAGAAATTCCTTTTAATCATGAAAGATATGTTGGTGTACAGCTATCACGCACTTTGATTTTTTTTTTTTTTATAGTGAAGGTGTGTTCAATAGCACGTTTCTCTGCATCCTCTCAAATTACATCCAACACTCCCATGTTTTATTTAAATCCAGGTCCTGACTGTTAATCCTTGCTAGTTTTGGATAAATAACTATCTCCCTATTCATAGTTTTACGAAATTAACATAATCACTGAATCACTGATTTATTTACTTTTTTCTCCTGAAAGGACCTACATCAACTTTCCTCACGACAGGTTATATCCCTCTCTTACTGAAACCAAAAGCATCATAGGATGGCGAGAACAACCCAGACCGGGTTGGAATTCAACGTCATTTCTCGTTTTGTTTTTTTTCTGGTAAACACCTGGGGCTATGTTTGAGTAAATTATCCAGGTATTGCAGTGAACTGCATCAGTCTGTCAGTTATGAGTGGGTTCTGAGATGAAGTTAAATGCTAAATGCTAAATGTGCAACGCTAGTTTTTTGTTTTTATTTTGGCACCAATACAGTATTTATAGCAGTACTTATAAATGGTTAACTGTTTATAAATCCAAACCTTAATAAAAGACTTTTTTGTTTTTCTTTATCAGATCTGATGGTTTTGCCTAAACGTATTACTTGTGTAATACGGTAGTCTCCACCCCCACTTACCCTTGACTGCTCAATATTGCAACAGGGTGATTTGCAAAGTATGACTCAATAAAGAAAAAGTCTCAAGTCAGAACAGAAAGATACATCTGGAACATCATAGGCTAGGTCTTGTACTGTCTATAATTTGTTATCTTCTTCTTCTCAACACCTCATGTTTCCTCGTTCTTATATTTAGTTAGTTCTGAATGTTCATATATTTGACAGATGAAGTTCAAACTTAAATATTTCCATATGACTTTTTTTTCTGTACAATGGATACACTTAAAACAGCCCTATTCTCAACCGTGTAAGTAATTTAAAACAGTTGAAAAGAATAGAGTGTAAGTGTGATGTCTTTACTTTATGTGGGTCAGTATTTTAGGAATATTCTTTCTGAATGTAAAATTGCAAAGAATTTACAGATTTGACAACGCATTTCATAAACATCCACTGGATCTCCTCAGAATCTGCATTTCCAGTTAATTTACCCAGCAAATCAAATCACAGCTGCCAGTGATAAGCAAACCAGTGACTCCTCCAAAAGCTGGACAAAGAGATAACAAAAGTGCTTTACGTGTCAACACTGATCGTTTGGTAAAAGGCTGAATACACTATTACCCTCCTGTAAAAGACTTAATGCTTCTCTGCCTCTGCAGATTAAGAAATTCCTGTTAATGATCTTGCAAGAGTGGTATATCAGGATTTGTTGGGCATCGTTTTTGCAACATCAAATTTAGATTTAAACATCATCATTGTTTAAAGGCATTTAGCTGCTCTCAAAATTACAATTTTTTTGGACAGTAAAGTAAATCTCTATATTTTCAGTTGATAAAGAGACTTTTTGCATTTCAAATGGCCTCTGAAGTCTGGACTGGGGTTATCAGGTGGAAAAGGTATACAACAGCTGGAGTTTAAGGGAAAATGAGCACAGATTTAAAGATCCAGAGCATCTGGTATGGCAGTAACACATCTGGCAAGTACCCACACACTAAGGTTGCGCTACTTTTTACTGTGATGCTTTGAAATGAGGGTGTCTAATAGTATCCAATAACATAGTTTCTCAATGTAACTGTGCTTTGTGATAGCAGCTATTAAAGAGGATAGAGGTTGCAGGGAGGACTCTGGTTTTGCTTTTTCTCACTGTTTTTTCTTAGTCTCTCGTGACCGTGCATTTTACATAAATTGTTCTACTCTTTAATGAGTGCTCTTGAATTCTATTTTTTTAAATTGTATTATTTTTTTATTTTATTTTTTTACTTGTAATGTACCTCAGGGGCTATCTGTCACGTCCTTGGCACTGTGAACATAAAGTTAAACTTAGAAGGTCACGTTTGATGAGATACGTTGGAGTTTGCGCTGTTCATTGTATTACATAACCGTGACCCTTTGCCTGCTGCACCTCTGGTCTTAATGGAGAAGATTAGACGTGCACGGACGAGTCTAAATGAAATGAATAAATAAACGTAAGCGAGATTTACTTTTCACCAGTCACTTTATGCTGAATCATTTCTTTAAAACACACACACACACACACACACACACAACTTCCCCAAAATAACATGACAAGGCTAAACGCTGCTGGCCTTCACAGTCCTAACTCGACACCCCCGTATCCAGGACGGAGTTGGTTTGGTCCTACATGGCGTAAAGTTTCCGCCAACTGCGAGTCTGCCGTAAATTCAGCAGCAGAAGAAGAGCGTAGTTTGAGAGCCTCCCACATAGAGGAGAGACACAAGGAAGGTAAGATTCCGGGAAACCTGATTTTTTTTGTTTCACATCCACTCGTGCTTTGTGGCAACATGCGGGAGCTAAACGTACGCGTTAACGGAGTCAGACCGACACTAGAAACCTATAAGACAGTAAATATTGCGCATTTCACGCCAAATATTAGCGCCAGACTGGTGACGACCCCAGTATTACGCAAACTCAGGTCATCAAATGTCGTCTTCACTGAACGAACATTTAAAAGTAGATTTTATCAACTGTAAACACGTAACTCATTACGTTGTTGTGTCTGCGTTCACCGATGTTTTGTGTAATGTGTTTACAACCAGTGTTGTCAAGCTCCAGGACCTAGTCGGAGCCCGGTACCGCTTGCTGGTTACCATTTTATTGTCATTTATTTTTATCTTAAATTTAAAAAAAGAAAAAAATGGTTAGGACCTGGGAGGCATTATGTCTCTTATAATGGAGCTAAATGACAGTTATAACTAGTATAACCGGAGTGTAGCGTGACATTACTTGTGGTGCTCCGCTCTGAACTGTCACACACACACAGTCATCACATTTGTAGGTAAGAGTTGGACTGTAGGGATGAATCCTGGTAAACTGCTGCTATTTCTATTTCTCACGTTCTCGCGTTTCTGGTGGTGAACATTTGTACCTCACCATTAAAAACTCACTTTATTTGGCTGTAATTTTAGACTAAAGTTGCGCATTATTTTGAAAATACACCACTTGTTTGCCAACAGCAGAGGGTTGGTATAAGGTTGGATTAATTAGTTAATTTGAGTCAGTTACGTCTGTGATCTGTTTGGACAGACATGTTTAAAATAGGTGAGGATATTTAAAGCTAATGGTTACTTACAACCTTTTCAGACCATATAGTGTTACCCAGGTTTTTCTTCTACAGCTTCATTTTACACGTATCTGTTTAAAATTAAAAAAAAAGTCACATGTCGGTCCACAGGGAGTTCCTGTGTAAAGAGGGCAGCTGTAATGATGCAATGTGGCTATACTGAACTGGCAGGTTGTGTCTTGCAGATTTCTTGTGAACCGCTCATCTGAACTACACGAGTGAGTGATCTGAAGTGATTTATCACATGAATGCAAAGACAATTTTTAAAAGATAGATGTCAATATTAGGCCATCTTTTTATAAAGTAAATTTTTGGCTGCCTTTTTTTTTAATGCCCCTTCAAAGATCATTTTGAGGGTTAAGACTTGGTTTCGGGGTAAGGTTTTGAACTTTTTAGGTTAAGAGGCTTGGGTATGTATGTGTACCCCTTCATTTACACGCTGAGTGGAGCAGGCAGCAATCACTTTGCAGTCATATTTAGGGAATTGTCACATGTCACAAAAAACTCTATTTTCCTGTCTTTAGTGATTTTTAAAAAATCGCTATAATTTTTCTGTGTTTAAGTGGCTCCATTGAGTAGATGTTTTCAGACACACCTAAAAACTGAAAATTCCTCTGTTCAAGCATGGGAGGAGACACAAATCCTTTAGGAATTCCATCAGGAAGGGGAACCTGAGTTTAAAAAAAAAAAAAAAAATGGAATG
>VUQJ01019325.1:5018-18909 GCA_015108635.1 Andinoacara biseriatus | reverse complement strand
CCCCCCCCAGCTTGACTCCCTCCATGCCCCCCCACCTATCTGAATCCTGTAGGAGGCAAAGTCAGGGAGCATGCATAAATGCAGCTTTGACTCCCACAATCTTTAGAGTGGCTCTTTTGCTGTGATTGGGGCGAGGACCGTGTCTGGACCGTGAATGCTTAATAACAATTAGAACTCGCTTCTCTTTTCATTTCTCGCCCTTTTCGCCCCATCTGATCCATATCTTTTAATCCATAACTCTTTCTTGCTTATGCTGCGGTCAATGCAGGCTGTCAGTTCGTGGGAAGTGAAATCAGTATTGTCTCTGCTGCTCTGGACTCACTGCACTGCTGTTGATTTTAAAAAAGAAATAAAATATGTCATTTGCACCATATTTGCTCAAAGAGCTTCTCAGCCGAGAAAGTCCAGTTTCCAGCTGTATAGCTATAAGTGTGTGTGTGTATTCATACTGTAAAGCTCAAACTGCCACTTTCACTCCCCTGTTGTCTCTTAGGGGAATAGAATGAATGTTCACTTACCATCTGTCTCCTCTATTAGCACTGAATGTTGTCAGCTGAGTGGCGTAATTATCTTGCGTCTCATGACTCATTTCCCAGTTTGATCTAAAGTTAAGGCAGAATATCCTTTTTGCTTATTTCCCTGAATAAGATAACACTTGGATCAAGATGAAAAGGGCTGCAGAGCCCAGACTGTCTGGTTTAAGCATGGCATGGGATGAATAACACCTCAGGGCCTCGGGTTTACGCTGCATAAACAACAGCACCGATCCTGGGATGGGTAATATAGAAACACCTGCACATAGAGGGAATGGAGCTGCAATGATAGTCGGGTAACCATTTACATAATTTTAAGAAAAGAAAAAAACACACCTAATATAATGCTTTTATCTTTTTCTTTATTATATATCATAGTAAACTGAATAACTTGCCGTTTAAAGCTGGGAACATATTAAGCAAGAAGTTAACACACATCTCTGTGACACATGCAACAAAGATAACAATAAAACAGGATACAAACACATATATGCAACATATGGCTAAAAGAATTCAGTGGTTATATTTTTCATATTATTTCAAAAAAAGTGCCCCCAAACTATTTAAATATTTTTGCTGTGCCAATTTGAATGCTTTCTTTATTGCAAAAGGTTATTATTGTAGCATTATTCATCTCCCGGCGCCTATTTGTAGCTGTTACATATTGGTTCTTGAGAGTCCATTAGACGTGCTCACTGTAATAAGCTTCTAACTGAATGGGGTGGAGAAAAAAAAGAGCCTCTGATGCATTTGTAAATTATTGCTGGAGAAAGAAAAAATACCCATCATGTAGAAAATGTTGCCTTGCACCACAGAGTTGCAGTAAATCCACCAAGTGGAAGTGTTCCCTGCAGGAGCCAGGCCACCATCTGCGGATGGAATACAAGGGGCAGTAAGGATTGGGCCTAAATCAGACTCCTGAAATGACTGGTTGATTTCCATCTTTGTGGGATCAGGGCAGTAATTCAGAGAGCAGATGGAAAACTTTGCAAGTATGAGGGAAGGGATTGCAGGGGGAAGACGGCGGGGAAAGAATTTCAGAGAGGGTGAGCATGAGAACGACAGAGAGATTCATTCAGATAGATTGTCAGGGTGGTTTGTTTTCAGCTGAGGCCACAGCAGGACTTTCACAGAGCTCGTGCGTGCTGGCCTTTCTGCCTTCAGCTCGTGTGTGCGCGTGTGATTAAACAGGGTGCTTAAGAGAGAAGCCCTCTGCTCTCCAGCCTGTCTCTTCTGTTTCTCATCTATTGTAATGTGGGGCTACGTGGAGGAGAGCCAGACCTCGATCGGCTTACTCATCTCACAAGACTGGAAGATGAAACATATCCATCTACTGTGTGTGCTCAAGGAGCCCCGCTTCACGCCAAGTGCCATGAATGGTTCGCCTCATCAGGCATGTGTCCGGTCTGGGGCCTATTCTGGCTTCATGTGCTCTAATTTCTCACGTCCTTCCTCTGCATCTCCTCTGTCTTGGTGCTGTGCTGAGCAGAGATTTTTTTTCTTAATACCAAACTGCAGCTCACACACATCTTGTGATTGTTGTGCTTAATTAATCCTGCTAAGCGTTTTTTTTTTCTCCCCACTGTTCTCTTTTTAACTAACACATGCTAATGTTCTGTTTCTAAATCAGTCCCAACTTTTTCCCTTTTTGTCTGTTGAAGAGCTCTGTGAGCTGTGGCCTACTCAGGCAGAGGATCGTTTGCTCTTCAGAAAGGTCAAGCGCTGGTTGGGAGTCAGGTTTTTGAGGCAGAGAAAGAGCAGGTCGTTGTCTTTGAGACGAGGGCAAAGCCCAAAGGCAGGTTTGCTTCCGCTGTGTGTGTGTGTGTGTGTGTGTGTCCTCTGCCATTTAGCATGGCCTTCCTCTGTGTGCCCTCATTGCCTTGTATCTAGTCTCGCTGGCCAGCATAAAGTGCTGAAAGGATTCACTGGGAGGGAAACCTGGCAGATTGGAGATAATTATACGTGACACTTATTATCCTGCCGAGGTCTCTTATTGTAAGTGTATTATTAAGGGGCCAGGAATGAGGCCACGGGAGTACAGACAAACAACAAGTGGGAAATCAAAAAAACAGATTTTCTCCTTTAGAAAAGAATAAATGACCATGAAACGTAAACCAATGAGACACTAGAGAAATTAGCATGGCAGCAGCTCACCAGTTCATATTCTACAATAAACATATGAAAAAGAGGCCTTGAACTGTTGAACAGCTAAAATCAAGCAGCAACGGGAGAACATTTTTCTTTCTTGCTTGCAGAGTGTTGTTCAAAGAAGAGGTGATGCAACACGGAGGTAAACATGCTCCTGTCCAGACGTCTTTGAAAAACATTGCTGGGATCAAATTGAAAAATGTTGAATTGATAGCCATGTGCCATGCACTGCATGCACTTAAATATGGGGTTTAAAAGATTACCAAATGCATTTTTATTTACATTGCACAAGACTTTTAAACCTTGTTGCATGTTTGACCGAAGGTTAGGCTTCTCGTAACACGGCGCATTTCCGTGCTGCGATTGGTGAGGCTCTTCAAATGTAATTTAAATATATTCCAGTTCTTTGCATAGATCACTCAGTTTTTTTTTTATTTGAAAGCTGTGCTCTGTGACGTACGTTATGAATGTTTTAGCATATTGATGAAAATTGTAAATGCATGCGCGGTGCCTTGTCATTTTTATATGTGTGCATGGGTTCATCACCTCCGTCTCTGCTCGGAAGACCACGAAATCACACGCTAGAGTCTTGATATGCAGGAAGGTCCCCTGGTGCTGAGTGACTCAACTTGCCATGACACTGATGCTAGCATGGGCTTGAGCTGCTGCCACAGTGAGATCTTCAGGGTTACTGTGACACCTTCCAACACCCTGGAAGAGATGCCAAGAGTTGAGAGATTTACAGTCAGTTGCCTGCCTTGGCCTGTCTCTTCGTTTCCACTCTACAGCCAGAGTGCGGGTTTCTTTGCTCCCTCTGCCAGGTGTTATTAATGTGGTATTGATCTTTCAAACTCTGGGAAGTCCATTTTACTTAAATTTGATCAAAGTGGCATAGTGCCAGTGGCCTGCAAGTTTGATGTTAGAGTGGAGAATTAACTGGGCAGCCAGTGCGGACTCGCCTACAAAATGCCTACAAAGAGTTTGGTTTGCAGCAGTATGTTAATGTTAGCAGTATTGTGCAGTGCACAAGGAAAGGTAAAAGTAGAAATCCTCTCAAACAGGAAAGCGTGAGCCTTGTTTTTAAAGAGTTACATGCTGTATCATAAAATTAAGATAGAAAATATGTGGTCTTAGATGAAAGCTTCAACATGGGCATTATCACCTAAAGGCACGTTTCACGTGAGGAATGGACATGGAATATTATCACTGAACACAGATTGGTTAGAGTTTAAAGCCTGAAGAACAGAAGTGTATAGCTCGAGTACGTGCACACACAGATGTGTAATTAGCTCTGAGTTGCAGCAGTTTCAGCCCCTGTGTTTTCCTCCCCAAGGCAGCAGCTACAGAAACTGGGTCTGCAAGACTGATGCTGCAACTTCGCTCCTTATCCCCTGCCCGGAGAAAAGAAAGCCTCCTGAGCAGTTTAAAATTAGCCTGCTGGCCGTGTTTCAGTTCTTTACCTTTCTCTGTGTCAACAAAATTTTCTGCCAGAATCTTCAGGCCCTCCGATTTGGTGTATGCGGTGTGTAACAAATGCTGCTGGAGTCAAAGTTCAGGATGAGGCCAGGATAGTGGAGTCGGCCTATTGTTCAGCTTCTTTTTTTTAGTCCTCTGCATATGAAACGCTCAGTGAAATGTGAAACCCTGACACTCCTCTAAAAGTCAAAACACTCTCTTCAGGACATTTTTCTCCCTGTAATAGATGCAGGATTTAGTTGCTTTTGTGTCATGAGGTCTGCTCCCAAGGGGAAGCAGTGAGGTGGTATTTCTGGTTTGACCAGTCCCTTTCAGCAAAGAAATATCCTCACCCAGGGATGAACCCGAACACTTATCACGCTGATGTATCCCGCACTTATTAGACTGACAATCTTTCATATAAACTTTATTAGGACAGTGGAAATTGAAGAGCGTTAAAGTGTAACAGAGCATGGCTAATGTCTACTGTGCTGATTTAAAAGAGTGCAGCATGCAAGGCTTGCCCTGCATGAAATCTATAGCTAAAACTGAGATCTTTTTAAAAAGGCAATATCTGCTCAGTTATAGCTTCTGTCTTACATTACATGTTTCCCATTAAATTGGAGGAATTTGTCCCTGCAGCACAGCCTCATGGCACGTGGTGACACTCAGCTGTGACAGCTGCCATTGCCAGTGGGTTATGGGTAGGTCGTGGCAGCTGTGGTAGCACAGGTGCCAGCTGGCAGGAAATCACTCAGTGGAGTGATTTTTAAACCTGTTGATTGCATCTAACGGGTTTGCAGTACTTGATTTAAAGTACAATTAACATATGATGATGTTTACTAACCAAAATACTGCCATTTTTTTCAAAGTTGCTGCCATATGTGAGATACAAAAAGTATTTCATTTAGTGGAGCAGCAATATTAGGTGGCGAGATATTTGTAATGTGGCTGTCCTGCGAAGTCCGTGCATGTCTAAAAAAATGGTCTTTATTGAGTTCATTAAAAGTCAATGAAGTGGTGTCTTAGCTAGTTAAACGTAGTGCATTCTGTCAATCAAGTGATTTTTCATAGATGCTAATATGAAACGCTGGTGGAGCCTGCACTTGTTTAATGAAAGCAGAGCCAGTGGAAGCTTGTTTAGCAAGCTAATCTCCCATTACTGTCCTGTCAGAGACCAGAGATTTATTCACAATGCGCATGCACAAGCAACCAGAAAAAGCTGCTGACCTCTCAGCTGGTCAAGCAAAAGTCTTTGTTAGCGGGACACGAACTCAGCCATGACAAATGACGAACGCTGTAGATTTCAGTGCAATTGGAAGCGAGCAGAGTCAAGCCTGCTTCTAGAGACAGTGACCAACATCAGCCACAAGATGTCAGTAATTTAACTGATGGATGCAAACCAGGCAATGAGAGAAGCTTATGGGACAGAATGCTGTTTGAAATGCAAGGAGCGAGATTGCTTTCACTATGATTTAAATTGATGTATGTTTTCAGATTTCACTGGGCAAGCAGTGCAGCCTTGCTTGCTCCAATCAAATGCCACTGGTGGAGATGCGGGTTATGGGACTTTTTCCCAGTAGATAAAGTTTCATGTTCTGCTCTGACACTTTTTTTAAAACCTCGTTCTGTTTTATTTTTTAACTCAGGTTTTTTTTCACAAGCTTTTTAATTCCATTTTTGTTTGGCTTGGTTAAGTCTTAAGCACTAAAACTGCTGGGTTAGGGTGAGGAAAAAAATAACATTAACCCTGCACACAGAAAAATGAGTAATAGTACCCAGTGCATTGACCTGTGACACCAGGGGGTCCTGACTGAGCCTCCACATTTGATAAGGTGGGAGTGAGAAAAACTTTAAGGTTTTTTTCGAGGAGTTTAAATTAAATAAGTCTTAGAAATCTTAGTTGAAGTGAAAGCAGGCCCAAACTGGAGTTGGATGGTTTTATCACTAATGTGGCTGTTGCCTGCAGTTTCATCATGGGTCCATGTAAGGAAAGTTGCACACTACTCCTCCAGATTTGTAATTTTTCTTACTATTGCAGAATTCATGCAGTCCTCATTCTCCTTTGGACAGCAGGTGCTTTGGGTGGGTACCAGTTCCAGTTCTGAATGTTTATAAAAACAGTGAGTCTGCAGAATATGGCAACGTGCTATGATATGCTAACAGATATGTTGGCTTCTAACTGCTCGATGGGTTGAAAAGCTTTTGTCAAGTGATGTTAGTAAAGAGAGTTTGGGAACTCGGCCAGCCTCCAAAGCTTTGTTCTGACTTAGGTGTTGAAGTGAGACAGTGCAGAAGCAGAGCCTATTGATTTCTCAAACACAGCTTGTCACAGTCAGCCTATTGTCTTCTTCCTCCTGAAACTCTCCTTTCGATCCTACATGACCTCCCATCACAATACTTCTCCCTTTGACATGCCGCTTTTTCAGCAGCCTGCCAGGGGATTTTGACTACCCTTTATCAAAAAAAAAAAGAAAAGAAAAAGAAAAAAAATAACTAAAAATCTTTTTGCACCTTACCTGATACATGTCTATGGTTGTAAGATATTTTAGGAGCGGGTAGTTCACGGTTTGCCTCTCTTTACATTTTCTGTTTAGCCTGGTCTGCAGAACGCATGTTCAAACCATTCATTAGTGGCCAATTCATAGAAAACAGTATCTGTTCTTCTTTTTTTTTAATGAAATGGTATAATTGCCCAAAGGCAAAAACACGATCTGTATTTACTACCCAGTGCATTAACACAGCATGTGAGTCACTTCTGCAAGGACACTAATGAAGAGCGATAGCTCCTGACTAAGAAAATATGTGCCCTTTATCCTCGGATCATGGTGCTTTTATAGTGTTGCTCAGTAACAGGTACAAGATTAATACTTGCACATTGCTTTGATGTTAAAGCCCTTTTATACAGATCCAGAAAAAGTGGCCATCTTCTTACATGAAATCTAAGTGGGCCAACCCTGACAAACCTACCCTCAGGGCTCTGAGGACCTCCACAGAGGGCCTTCCAGGGTCCTCCCGGGCAAGTGATTTCTTAGCTGCCCAATGTTCCTGAGACACAGCTCGTCCAGCAGTTTGAAAGACCTTTTGTTTGCACCTGTGCTTGCTGCCTGACTTGTCTGCCAGCTGACATGAGATTGGCAGTGGGAAGGTGATTGCCCAATGAGAAGAGGGCCTTATGGATAGGCTGAAGTGGGTAATGTCATGACCAGAGTTTTCAATGTCATTCGGTGTACTTGATATCTGCAGAATTGCTTGTCTGTCAGGCTGTAGAAGACAGTTACTTACTATGTTGTTTTCACCTGCATTTTTTATGATAGTGATTTTTTTTGTGTGTGTGTGTGAGGGGGGGGGGTTATAGAATAGAGGGTAAGTTATAAAAGCTGTTAAATCAAATGTATGTAGTTTACATCGTAAACTACACACATACTGCCTATTAAATATTTTCAATGGATGATTCTGAAAATGGCAGAAAAAGAGAGCATTTCAGAAGTGCTGACACTGTCACCGTGATGCGAGGGGCCTGAGCATCGCGTGCAGATTCATAATTCAATGCTTCTCTGTTGGTTTGGGCATTTTGATCTGACTGGCAGACTTCTAGAGAAGGACCTGGAAAGGCTAACATGGATGGAATGCTTTCATGGTATTTTCAGATAGTCTGGACCTACCGCAGCCAAAGGCAGAGCACCATTTGCGTGTCTCACATTAACACAAAAGCCAAAAAAATATGCAAGAATGCCCAGTGAGCCCACGGGGTGTCGTTAACAAAGAGCTTAATTCAAAACCACAAACAGAAGATTGTAATTATTGCTTAGCCCTTCTGTGTGTGGCTGTTTGTATGGCAGAGCCAGAGTGGTGATTGTTCCCACCTGATTATATGTAAATATTTGCTGCACTCCTTTGGCCATTTTGAACTTCCATAAATCACAGCCTTCTGGATTATTATGGAGCTTTTGTTTGCTTTATTCTTCCACAGAGTGAAAATGCTAATGAAAAAATTAGCATACCGTTCTTAGGACACAGTGTTGTGATGATAAATGCATTGCACAGCAAAGATCAAAAAGCCAGGCTTTGCTATAGAAACAGGCTTTGTGGCCATTCTGTGCTTATGGAGTAGCCGGAGTACACAGTGTGTTAGAGACCTCGGCGCAGGTCGGGCCTGGCCTTTGTCTGTTCGGACAGCCAGGGTAATTAAGAATCAGCTTAGTTCAGGATTATGGCTAGAAGCAGGCTGATCACAGGAGACAGGAGAAAAAGCATTAGGAGAATGGTGGTTAATATGGGTATTACCCTGCTTAGCACTGGTATCATGTGACAATGAGACAACTGACAAAGGAACCCTGTTGATGCCGAGATCCCTTTGGCCTGCGCTAATAGGCTTTATTGGCGATTGCTTTGTTTACCCACAGTGTGCAGCACTCCACCTTCCTGCTTTATCTTGTTTCTTTGCCCATTCGAACTTTATAGAATTTGTCTCAACCTAATTAGAAAATGGTAATGTTTTGCTGTACACCTCCCCGAGGTATTTAAGCAATGTTCCGATGTATTTGCCTAACACCAGCACCTCTAAAATGAAATGTGCATCACTGTTTGTCTCTCTTGTGGGTGCACACACACATGCAAGCACACTTTGCTGTTTTTGAGATATTTTTGTGGAATGTAATTAATGTTCTCATTAACTGTGCAAACAAGCTGTAAGGCAGGACTACAAGTCTGATACCGCTGGGTCCTGGCCCTCCTCTACTTTATGAAATGTGGCTGCTGAAATGGATAGCCTGCATTTGGCATGTGAAACAAAGAGTAGTATGACAGCCACTTTGTCGTTAGTCCAGTTTTTATTGTGTAGAGGTAACCCAATGCTTGTAGCCTCTACACCACCTCCATAAGTGAAGCCATTTGTTGCCCTTTAGAAAGGATGTGGAAGCAGGCCAGTGTGAATAATAACAATGCAGAGGGAAGATTTATTCAAACACAGAAAGGTTACATCAAATGAACCACCTAATTTATCGCATTACTCTTTATTTACAATGAACTTTGCTGGTATCAGCTGCTTGCGCATTAGAAAACATTGCTGCAGGTGCATAGCTGGCAGAATTATCAGTGCATGACATGACACAACAATGCTTTGTTTTGACCTTATTGAGAGGGAGCCGGGAATTGTTTTCCACAGTCTTTAAGAGCTAATCCCATCAGAGGGACTGCACAGCATGGAGGCCTAACTTAGTCACGTCTGAGATAGTGCTGCCAGAACAAGAGGGAGACAGGAATGTGTTTGTCTGGCTAACATGGCTTTATAAGCAAAGGAGGAAAAGTCCTCCCAAGCAACTTGACTTCTTAATTTCTCTTCCCGAGCGAGAGTAAAGAGCAAATGTCTGATTCTGTGAGCTGTGCGTGTTGATAAAAGCAGGAGACAACTTTAGATTTGGATTCGGCAGCAGATTTGGTAGATGCAATGGTGGACTTTCATTGTAGTAGATGAATTAACTAGGTTTTACCTCTAGCGGCAGGTTTCTCACTTCACTGCTTGTCTGCTGGCTTGGTTGGGCACATGTACCCCTGGGGGAACAGGCACATTCAGTGCTGAGGCCATGGAACTGAGGATTTATCCCAGTCCAGTGAGTCCCTGTGGCGCCACAAGCCTCTGTTGAAGGATTTGAGATTGGTCTGTTCATCTGGCTTTTTTCCACAGATAGGAAAGAATCTTTTTTCAAGTTGCAATAAAGTGTCTGGTTTATATGTTCTGTTAGAACTTCATAAAATGAGAAGTGTGGGTGAAAGGCTAAGAAAGATTGAAAGTTTTATTGAAAACATAAAGAGTTTTTTTTTCACAAGTTTGGACAGCATTGTGTGTTCTTACATAACAGCTGCACAGAACAAGCCTAAAGACATCTGTAATAGTTTCTAGTAAATGAAGGATGTAGGAACTGTAGATAATAGCTTCTTGATGGTTAGGTAAATAGAAAATGTTGGTGGACTGAAATCTTACCTAATCTTCAACTGGTCATGCAAGGTGAGAAAGTTAACAAAATCTGCCACAGTGTGTGGAGTGCTCTCTACTTAAGCTTTTGTCCAAATGAATCATAAACAGACAAAAAATGCTAATATTTGCAGCATGTCAAAACATTTTGCGGGGGGGGTTCATGTTCTGTGTGTCTGAAAGAAAAAAATATCGTCCGATATATCGGGAGCATCAGATTTTTAAATGGCCAAATATTGGTATCGGTATCGGTCTTAAAAACATCCTACATGGGTCAGGCTTCCTATTAGACAAAACATATTGAAATATTCCATGTCTGATATGCTCACAATCAAAACCTGAAGAGTTAAACATGAATTTTGGCAGATAATCCTTAAACAGACAAATTAGCTTCCCGTTCCTGAGGATATGCCTTGTTGCGGTTGAGCTTTGATATGCAAAGTGCTGTAAAGTTTAAACTTGCCTTTTTGATCATTTGTTCCAACTAAGTGCAATCCCACTGAGGACTTCTTTGACATGGGACCAATTAGTCTGAAAATGTAAACATTAGTTAAGCTCCCACAACATGGACTCTAGTCCTTAGTTGTGAAAACATAGGGGTATTTTTTCACTCTGTTTCTACTGCTGCCAAAAATAATAATCAAAAAAGGATCAGAGGCTACTGATGTAGTGCTTTTCTTTTATGAAAGTAACACCGGTGGCTGTAAGACGAATGAGTTTAGTCAAATAGAGAGTGTATTGACCAAACAATCAATCAGTCCTAATATTTACACACAGTTATTGAACCAGTTATGATTATTTGATCAGTTATTATGTTGAACTAGTTTGATTTTTGTAAGTTGTGAGAAAATAGGAAGACAAAACCCCACATGCTCACTGACATGGTCACCTAATCTTCAAAAATATAGTCACTGCAGACTTTGACCTCAGTGAACCTGAATTAAAAGGCTAAAGGGAACACATACTGTCCAAAGGCCGTATAGATCTATAAACTCGTTTTTTGGAGCGTAGTTCAACAATCAGTGCTCATAGCTGGCATCTGTTTGTTTTTCTGGGAGGCTATTGTGAACCAGCTGCCAAAAATGGTGAGTCTGAATTACTGGAATACATACATGTAAAACATCTGCTTCCTCACAGCTGCTGTCTGCTGCTGTTTTGCTCCAGCTAAGTTTAGTCACTGTGATTCAATGTGCTTCCTTTTTTAGGGGTGCCTTGGTCATAAAAAGAAAGACTTTTAATGCAGATAAAACTGATAAATTGATATTGCCTTGTTTGCTTTCCATATGGCTATGGCAACATGATGTGAAAATTTATGTAAGAGTGTCATGAATCTCAAATAATTGCCAAACCTGAGCTGGTTCAAAGTGAGCATGAAGTAAAACTAGATTTCACTGAGCTTTCTAGAAGACATATCCGAGGATCAGTCACATCTTTTCCTGTGCCAAGGTGCTTTTCTGTTCTTGATTTCTCTCTTTTCTCTCATCATTCCCTCTGCATTTCTCACAAGGCTCTGTGTTCCCTCTCCATCTTTGCCCTTGTCCTCTCAGCCTTAGGGCTTCTCAGGGATCCACAGTACGCTCAGTGTTTCTGGGAAGGGTTCAGTATTCTAGGCAGAGTGAACGTGAGCTCAAAGCAGACCTGTGTGTGTGTGTGTGTGTGTGCCTGCCTGTCTCCCCAGGCACTCATTAAGCGGGTGTGTGAAGGTGTGTGTTTCCGGAGGCTGTTGGGAGAAACATGCGCGCATGTCGAGGTTAAAAGACCCCCGACAGAGACATAATTTCCCATCCTGGGGTGATGGGAGAAGGTAACTTCATTAGCCAGTTCCCGCTATGCAGATTAACTTGATTATACTAACCAAGTCTTGAAGGCGACAGTGATGCAGAGTACAACTGGCTCACCTACAACTAAAATCTGTGCATGCTTCATTTTTTTTCTTTTTTTAAATAAGATTAGCTGCATATGCATCTCTGTGTGTGAGCTTGCATCTGTAGGTGCAATGAAAGGAGGGAGAGGAGGAGGGCCGGTTAATACACCTGGGTCGTACGGTTGCTCTGTAATTTAAAAAAAAGTGAATCATCCCCAGGTAATGAGCAGGTACCTGCCTAAAAAGCTCCTTTCTATAATTTAGCTGATGTGAGACCTGTATATGTGTGTTTTAAGACTTCAGACACTTATTGCTTATTATCTGAAATTCTTACATTTTTGGTTTTGTTGGCTTTAAAAACATATCTTATACAGTTAAAGTGTCCAAACATTTGCAGTCATGCACAGTCATATACTTGCCCTTTGATTTGATTTGAGGGGAAACATTAACCTCGTTTAACCTGAATTGTTCCACATTCAATAAATCACATTAGTCGATGAGGCTGCTGTTGGTTTACATTTAGTGTTTAATTTAGTGTTTTTTGGTCACACTTACATGTTTCAGAACGTCAAACAAATTTTAATATTAGATAAAAATAAATCCAAAATTCAGTTCTTAAATATTGATTACATTCATCAAGGGACAAAGCTATCCAAACCTACCCGGGGTTAAATCATGGGGATTAATCACATTTTTTTAGAAAGCTGATTTTAATTTCAGTAGCTACACCCAGGCCTGATTACTGGAATCAAGAAATCATTTAAAACGAACCTGTTAAACAAACTGAAGTCGGCTAAAAGATCTCAAAAAGCAGCACATCATGTCATGATCTAACAAAACTCAAAAACAGCGGAGAAACCGTCAGTGACGGGAAACGTCATTTCTGAGGCTTTGGGACTCCAGTGAACCACAGTGAGAGTCATTATCCACAAACAGAGAAAACTTGGAATAATGGTGAACCTTTCCAGGAGTGGCCGGCCTACCAACATTACTCCAAGAGTGCATTGACTCAACCAGGAGGTCATCAAAGAGCTCAGAACAACATCTGAACAACTACAGGCCTCACTTGCCTCAGTTAAGGTCGGAGTTCATGACACGGCAAAAATAGCATCCTGTTACATCTGCTGTAAAACTAACACAGAATTCAAAAAAGTCAAAGTCTGGACTTAAATCAGATTGAGATGCTCTGGCATGACCTTAAACAGGTCGTTCATTTGATTTGATTTGATTCAATTTATTGTCACAGCAAATGTCACAAATACAAAGCAACAAAATGCAGATTGCATTTAAGCAGAAGTGCTTAAGCAGTGGTATAAAAAAGAGAGCACGAGATACAATATGTACAAAGCTTATATAATAGTGTCTACATGTTTGTTCTCAAAAACCCTCCAATGTGGCTGAATTAAAGCAATTCTGCAAAGAACAGTGGGTCCAAATTCCTCCACAGTGATTTTGAAAAACTCAGTGCCAGTTGCTTTATTACATTCAAAAACCGCGTTTTGTATTTACTCGGGTTATCTTTGCCTAGTAATAACATTTGTTTGATGATCTGAAACATTTAAGTGTGACAAATATGCAAAAAAATACTTTTGACAGCACTGTATGTCAGCGTGCTGTGCGCTCCTAAGACGTACTTTGGGGAACAGAATTAGCAAGACAGGTTTTTATCATTCACAGGAAGCGGTTCCAATCACTTGACATATCTTTATGGCCAGTTTTGTGGCCCAGTTTCTTTAGCATTTTCCATCAGATGTGACTGGCTAGATAGCAGAGGAATTTTGTTCCTTCTGGCATGTTAGATTACAACTGTCTAAGGCATTCACATGAAGCCATGTGCTTCAGATTAAACACTTTAAATGTCTCGAGGGAGCCTCAGTGAGGCCATTTTCATGAATTGTCTTGCCTCTTTTCCTGTGT
>VUQJ01019322.1:10543-21252 GCA_015108635.1 Andinoacara biseriatus | reverse complement strand
TACACTACTATATTAACATGCTTATAGTGTATAGTAGTAATTTGGCTACTGTACAGTAATAATTTCAGTACAGTAATGAGCTGCTTCATAATATGAGGCTATGACAGTGCTGTAAATGTTTTTGCGCTCACTGTGACAAAGTGAAGTCATTGCTGCTGCACTGTTATATTTTTCCAGCTGCTGAGTTTGACCATTTAAGTGTTGTTCCCTTGGGTGAGAGATGTGAGCGTGTCTCTAATGAGCTCCACCGCGGACATTATCTCTGCACCAGCTAATCTGTAGCATTTCATTAACTCACTGTCATTCAGTATTTGGAGGATATTTCCCCCTACATCTTTATTTTTCAGCCAATTTCTTCTGTTCTCTGTTAAAGAAACTCCTAAGCCTCTTAAAAGTCCTCCTCATTACTCCAGATTTTCACCACAGGAGCTCTTGCTGCAAACATTTATCTTTACCAGGATCTCAGCTTAGCTCTTATTGGTTGAATTTCCCCAAATTCTTTTTCTTTTGCTCTTTATGCTGTGATGAAGGCTTTAGGTTTTGCATCAGATCTTTGCAGCTTTGGCTTAAGCTTATTCCAGTGTATTCACCATGGCTCATGTAATGTTTTTATCATGCAAAATGTCGTCTATCTTTGATGGCGTTATTGAGAATTATTGTTTCCAGCTGTGAATGTTAAGTGTCCCGTGTCATGTCCTTTGGTGTGAATGATCTTTATATTAACAGCATTGCAATCCTTTTTTTTCTTTTTTTTTAGATTGCTACAAAAGACTTCTTGAACCCAATAAAACAAGACATTAAGAAGGGCAAGCTGCGTTATGTTGCCAATGTTTTCCCACATAAAGGCTACATATGGAACTATGGAGCCATTCCTCAGGTCAGTGTTGTTTTGTTTAAAGTTGCACATTAATAATTTTTTTGAACAGTGAGTAATAGTGAGCATCCAGTAGTTTGATTGAACTTCCTGCTGTTGTGTTTTAGACATGGGAAGATCCTGCACACAAAGACGGAGACACTGACTGCTGTGGTGACAACGACCCCATCGATGTCTGTGAAATCGGCAGTAAGGTACTGATGACGTCACAGCCTTAACTTTTGTGTCTTTGATGTTTTATTTCATGTCATGCAAAATGGACATTACTGCCAATCCTTTCTGTGAGTTCTTCTTTGTTACTGAAAATGAACCACAAGCTGAAATGTCCCCTATAGGTGTGCTCCCGTGGGGAAGTAATCAAAGTGAAAATCCTGGGCATCCTGGCTATGATCGATGAGGGCGAAACCGATTGGAAAGTGATTGCAATCAATGTAGAGGACCCCGAGGCCAACGAGATGAACAGTAAGCACCTCAGATTCTTCAGTTTTAGTTTTTCTGCATCAGCATCATGAACTTGTAATGATATTTTTGTCTATGATCAGACATTAGTGATGTCCAGCGCCTTAAACCTGGTTACCTGGAGGCCACAGTCGACTGGTTCAGGAGGTACAAAGTGCCAGATGGGAAACCAGAGAACCGGTTTGCTTTCAATGAAGAGTTCAAAGACAAGGTCTCCACTTAACACACCTCATTTAGTCATCAAGTCATTCTTTTAAGCACTTTGTCAGCATTTCCTTTTTTCCTTGTCAACCTTTTCATGCAGTTTGAAAATAGGGCTTTAAGGAACTGTCAGACTACCTCCTGCAAAATCAGTTACAACTTTAATTACCATATGATTGTACTTCCAGGTTAGTAGTTATTTGTTTTATGTTTCAGGACTTTGCCATTGAAGTAATCAATAGCACTCACAACTTCTGGAAAGCCCTCATTTCCCAAAAGGCTAACGCTGGTGAACTGAACTGGTAAATGCTGCTTTTAGAACAAATGCAAACTCTCACTCATTCAGTTCTTGAACATCTGTAACCATACTTAACATAAATCTATATATCATCAAACAAAACAGCAAAAACACGTGTGTGTCGGCCAACAACAGCCCTTTCTGCTGCTCCGCAGATGAGGCTAATGCTGCTGTTAGTGAGGTAAGATTTTTATTGCCCCTGTTTTGCAATATATCATCAGAAATTTCTGCATGAGGCCTCTTTGACTGACGTTTGCTTCTATTTGTAGACATCCCCGTGTGGAAAAGAAGAGCCTATCCCCACATCAGGTAGCCTTTCTTAAAATCATTTTCTAGTCATGTACAGATTTTTGGATTACAGCTGAAACTGACTAACAAGATGTGAGTCTGACAATGTTGTTTTCATTTGCAGTTGATAAATGGTTCTACTATGAGAGGAAGTAAAGCAGAAGCTGCTTCAAGTGGACCAGGAGGAAAGCTCATCTCACAGGAATACTTGAAGCCAAACTTAGATTAGGAACCAATGGGATGGTTGTGTCAGGGTTAGACTGTCTTCTTGTAGATGGGGAGAATAGCAGTTAGATACTGTAGAGAAAGAGAGACATCAAATAGCACTTATGTCGCGACCAATAAGTTTTCACGTATTTAATAAAAAGATCTCTTTGGAGATGTGCTGTAATGAACAAAGTACAGGTACTGTGCCTAGTAGATACTTGCCCTATCTAAGACTGAACTGCTTTAATAAAGCTTCTCTGGTTAAATTATCATCAAAGTGTGAGTTTGGAGTCATTATTGTTTAGTTTAGACCTGTGCCTCTCAAACTGTGGGGCACTGCAGAGGCCTGGTGACCATGGAAAAGAAGCTGAAAGAATCTGTTTTTTGTAGGGAAAATAACATTACTGATGTTAACATGCTGTGCACTAATTCACTTTTCATTGGTGAGAACTGATTAAAAAATTGGATCTGACTTCTCAAGTGGCATGACAGAAAAAGTTTGAGAACCACTGATTTAGACCAAAAACTGATTATAACTGTTTATATGCACTTTTCAGAACTATATCAATTCTTTGTAGCATACATTCAACAAGGTGCTGGAAATGTTCCTGAGAATTTGGTGCATATTGACATGATGGCATCTCGCGGTTCTCGTGATGGGAATCTCCTGTTCCACCCCATCCCAAAAGAGATTTAGTGAACGTGGAGACCTTTTGAGTACAGTGAATGTTCAATGTGACATGGCCCATTACCCTGCTGGATACATCCCTCAGAAGATGGGAACATTGTGATCATAAAGGGATGGACATGGTCAGCAATAATACTCAGGGAGTTTGTAGTATTTAAATAATGGTCGGTTAGTACTAAGGGGCCCAACGTGTCGAGAAAATAACCCCACACCATTACACCACCACCATCAGCAGCCTGATGCCTTGTATCAACAGCTGATACAAGGCAGGATGGATCTGTGCATTCATGTTTTTTTATGTCAGATTCTGACTGTACCACCTGAATATCACAGCAGAAATTGAGACTTCTCAGACCAGGCAATGTTTATCCAATATTGGTGAGCCCGTGTGAGCTGTAGCCTCAGTTTCCTGTTCTTAGCTGACAGGAGCGGAACCAGGTGTGGCCTTCTGCTGCAGTCCATCTGTTTCAATATTTTACATGTGAATACAGCAATAACGCTCTTCTGCTTACCTTGGTTGTAATTGGTGATTGAGTGGGATTTGCCTTCTTATCAGCTCAAAGCAGTCTGGCCATTCTCTGATCTCTGACATTAACAAGCTATTTTCACCCAGACAACAGCCACTCATTGGATATTTCCTCTTTTTTGGGCCATTCTCTGGAAACCCTAGATGAGGTTGCATGGGAAAATCCCAGTACATCGCAGGAGTTTCTGAAATACTCAGACAAGACTGTCGGCCACTCACAACAATGCCACGGTCGTCTTGACCATGTCTACATGCCTAAATGCATTGAATTGCTGCCATGTGATTGGTTGTTTAGATACAATTAAACTTGGATTTTTTTTAAATTGATAATTAAAAAAAGGTGGTTGGCACAAAAAAGCTTGAGACTAACCTCTTATTGTTGTAATGCTGCCCCCTACTGATCATTACCCTCGTCACCTTTATTTTTACAGTTCATAGTAATATTTAAACTAGTAGATATTATATTTTATTATATTATTTTAAGTTCTGACGCCTGATTTGTTTAGTCTAAATATATACTATGATGCAAATGTGTATCCTTTATTTTCCTGTTCCTAACAGGAAAACTGTAATGGCAGATTAATATCGATATTTTTCTTTTAGAGAACTGACTTTTAACATTTAAATGTATTTATACTCTGTGTGTAGGGAGGTTACACCGAAAATGTGTAAAGGCAGTGGCACGAAGTAAACAAAATAACTTTTGATCTTTAACCTCACGAATTATATGAATTAGTGTGTAAGGGTGTTCTACACTGCTTTTATGAGATACAAAGACATAAAAAAAATTTTTTTAAGAAAAATATGCGCACTCCTTACTCTGGTACGTTATTAACCACTCGCGGTGACGTATTTCCGGTTAGCTGTCAAACTCACGGGCTTCAGGACAGGCTTGGACCAACTTCAGTTCACCAACTCTGCTGACCAAGGTAACGCCGCAAATGATGTATTAAGTTGACTTTGTTGGAGTTTAAACTTTTCCATTCAAGTCTGCTTGTTGAATCCCTTTGCTGACATAAAGTTAGAGGTTTGGTCACCGTGGACCCCTGCGCGCGTTCACGTTTACTAAATTTATCGTTGTTTATGATCATTGACCTCGTTACCACCGAGCTGCACGTGATAAGCTGGACAACAGTAGCGAAATCACTGGAACAAGCGTTTCTAAAGAGTGTAGTGAGCTGCTCTGCTTTCTGCTCTTGGTTGTGTTTACTTGTTTTGGAGTGCTGATTTATTCATTTCGTTTCAAAAATGCCATTAATGGCATTGCTATCAACGTTTATGAGGGTTATCTGAGTATCGCCCAAAGTGTTACAGCTTTAAATCCACAAATGAAGCAATTACGTGCCATGCTAATATTTACAAATGACCACTTGAAAACACTGTAATGAAAGAATTAAAATTTGAGTAATTTCCTCAAAGCCTACAGGCCTCACTATTCACTTTAAGTTCACAGAGTGACAGGTGTTTGTGTGTCATTGAGAGAAGGCGGGGGAGGCTACCAAGATCAAGTGTCCTTGTTGCAGCGCGTCACAAAAATAGTCAAGGGAAGATCGCTGTGACTGAGTGAGACAGCTCTCAGATCAAACCAACATCTGAAAAAAATCACAGGAGGCTGTTTGTTACTTTGCTTGGCTCCTTTCCTTTCAAGCTTTAAAAACTTGTGTAATTACACAGAGCTTACACATACCAACGGCGTAATCCCAGGCTCAGGAATACCAGTTAACAATGAGCTTCAGTGGACAGAGGACAGCTTTTTCAGTGGTTCTTTTTGAAATTTTCTGTTATTTCATATTTGCAGACTTGTACCTTGTGTACACTGCTGTGCTCGTTAATATGTCATAAATAACTTAAGTTTTCTGTATTTCAGGCAGTCAAGAGAAATGTCTTTTATATTTGATTGGATCTACAGGGGCTTCAGCAGCGTCCTGCAGCTATTAGGTAGAGTATTGTAAATAAAAGTCTACATGTCCAGCCAAAAAAACCCAAACGTTTTTCTCATCTGTTATTTGCCACTTATCTGGATCTGAGTCATGGGAGCGGTAGCCTAAGCAAACATGCCCGGACCTCCCTCTCCCTGTCCACCTCCTCTAGCTTTTCCCGGACAGTCAAGAGATGTAATTTCTCTGGTGTGTCCTGGGTCTGCCCTGGGGTCTTTTCCTGGTAGACTGTGCCTCGAACATCTCACCTAGGAGGCACCTCTACGGGCTCCTCTCGATGTGGAGTCGTAGCAGCTCTACTCCAAGACATCCTCAGAGGAAGCTCATTTCTGCTACTTGTATCTGCGATCTTATTCTTTCAGTCACTAACCACAGTTCATGAACATAGGTGAGGGTAGATCGACCAGTAAATTGACAGTTTTGCTTTCGCACACCGCTCTCTCTTCATTACCAAACCAGTAGAGCATCCACATCACTGCAGACACTGCACCTCTCTATATATCAACCTTCCACTCCCCCCTCCCCTCAGTTTGAACAAGACCATGAGAGGCTTAAATGCCTCCACTTGGGGCAGCGACTTGTTCCTAACCTAGTGGATTTGGTGGTGCTGATTCTCATCCAGGTGCGTCACACTCATCTGCAAACCGCCCAAGAGCGATCTGGGGGTCATGGCTTAATGAAGTCAACAAAACAACATCGTCTACAAATCAGATGAGATCGGGAGGCTAAGCATAAAAATTCTGTCCATAAAAATCAGGAACAGGATTAGTGAAAAAGTAGCAGCACTAGCTGAGTCAGACATCTGCCCAGAATGATTTTGGCTTTGTAAACCAAGCTCTCACTATGAAGAACTTGCAACAGTCCAACTCATATTCCCAAACCACCCCCCACAGACACCCCAAGGGATGTGGTCCCATATCTCCGAGTCCACAAAATCCATTTACTGGTTGGGCAAACTCCCATGCACCCTCAAATATCCTTGGAAGGATGTAGAGCTGGTCCTGTGTTCCAGAATTTCAGATCACAATAAACACTTTATGTATGAAATAAACATAGCAGTTAATCCAATCTCATTGTACATTCTGTATAACGACAATAAAGGCATTCTATTCTAATCTCTGGAGCTTGAAAAAAGGCAACTGGACTTCTTTTTGCTTCTTGAAGACATTTCGCCTCTCATCCGAAAGGCTTCTTCAGTTCTCAGCCAAATGGTGGAGAGACCCAGGTATTTAAACCCCTGTGGGCGTAGTCAATTTTTTCAAGCTCCAGAGACTACAATGACCTGGATGACTGAGAATCTACACAGACATTCTATTCTAATCAGTCAGTAATTTTCTGTGCCTCAGCCTTCACAGGTCAAGGACACAAGGACAAAATGTTAAACAAGACCTGAATCAAACTAAAAGAAAATGGGACAAAAAAGCTTGACATTTATTTTGTTTACAAAAAGGGCATTTGGAGGTGGCAGTTTGTAGTCATTAGAACTTTTTGGGTAACCAATTCCAGCCTAAATGCAGATTTTCAGTTTTCAACATACATCAATCAGTGCCCATATATATGTATATATGTATTACAGATATTTCTATGACTATTTTGACTCCCAGTTCTCCAGTTCAAGACATTCTGAGTTAGTTTAATGTAGATTCCCACAAATCTGACTTCTTTCTGCCATCAGGGTTGTACAAGAAGACTGGGAAGCTGGTTTTCCTCGGACTAGACAATGCTGGAAAAACAACACTCTTGCAGATGCTCAGGGATGACAGGCTAGGACAGCACATGCCAACATTATACCCAAGTACATTCAGCGATTCTTTTTAAATTTTTTGTACTTATCACCTCAGCAATTAGCTTTGTGAGTCTTGCTTCACCACTTCTCCTAAAGTCAATGATTTCTTTCTTTCCCACAGCATCTGAGGAGCTGACAATAGCTGGAATGACTTTTACGACATTTGACCTTGGAGGTCATACACAAGGTGGGAGTTAAAAAATGTGGTGCTAGACCTTATTTTTATTTTTAGCTTTCCAAAATATTGATGTGGTTGCTGAGGTGTTGTATAAATACTGTAGACGTGTGGCTTCACAGCACGGCGGATCTGGAAGAACTACTTCCCAGCCATAAATGGTATCGTGTACATGGTGGACTGTGCTGACCATATGCGACTAGCAGAAGCAAAAGTTGAACTGGATGTGAGTTAATTTTACTGATATCAATTGCTGCTACTGATATAAATATCTGTATGACATGTCTGATGTGGCACTTCTTGTGTTTAGGCTCTGTTAACTGATGAAACCATCGCAAACATCCCAGTTCTAGTCCTGGGTAATAAGATAGACCGTCCAGAGGCCATCAGTGAGGATGCACTCAGGGGAGTTCTTGGTCTTCACGGACATACAACTGGAAAGGTGGGTTTAAATGATGAAAAAGAAAATAGCAAACTCAAGGCTTCAGAACAGAAATTCTGAAAGGTGATGTCCATCCATCCATCCATTTTCTCCCGCTTATCCGGGGCCGGGTCACGGGGGCAGGAGCCTAAGCAGAGAAGCCCAGACTTCCCTCTCTCCAGCCACCTCCACCAGCTCATCAGGAGTGACCCCAAGGCGTTCCCAGGCCAGCCGAGAGATATAATCTCTCCAGCGTGTCCTGGGTCTACCCCGGGGCCTCCTCCCAGTGGGACATGCCCAATTTAATAAATACTACATATACACTCACTCCCCATGATGTGAATCTCCCATTCCAACACATCCCATAGAGCATCAAAGGTGCTCTATGGGATTGAGATCTGGTGACTGTGGAGGCCTTCTGAGTGCAGTGAACTCTGTCAGGTTCAAGAAATCTGAGCTTTGTGACATGGTGCAGCAGTTTCTGAAATACTCAGACCAGCCTGTTTGGCAACAACAATCATGTCAAGTTCAGGGTCACTTAAATCACCTTTGTTCTTAATTCTGATGCTTGGTCAGAACTTCAGCTGGTCATCTTGACCATGTCAACATGTCTAAATGCATTGAATTGCTGCTTTGCGATTGGCTGATTAGATAACAAGCAGGTGAACAGGTGTGTCTAACAAAGCGGCCGGTAGTTGTCTGAAGACATTTTTACTGTGTAGCAAGGCTAGATTGAACTAACAATGTTTACTGTACTTAAATTTCTTATATGAATTTGAGTTATCATTTTTGGCTCAAGACCCAAGTGAGGGTTTATTGATCTGTGTTGATGAGTCCCCCAAACCTTTTGCTAATAGAGCTTAAAGCACGATTAAAGTTTAAGATGTTCAGTGTCCAAGATCAAGGTTGTTGAATCGAGCTGTAAATTTAAAGCTGTTCTTTTTTTGATGCACACTTTTGTTTCTTTTCAGGGAAAAGTGCCACTGAAGGAGCTGAATTTGAGGCCAATGGAGGTGTTCATGTGTAGTGTGCTGAAGCGTCAGGGATATGGAGACGGTTTTCGCTGGCTTGCCCAGTATATCGATTGATTGACATTCTTTTATTAGCCTTAAACAGATTCATCGTGCTGCCTGTGCACAAAGACATGTTCCACACAAAACTACCTGCAGTAGAGAAAGATTTTATTAAATATGCCAGTAGGAAATATGTTTTATATTAAAAACCCTGCATTATTCATGCGTTTGACGAATCCCGTGTCATCTCAGTCCTGCCACAGCAAGACCAGACTGAGTGTGGAGAACAGTCTTCCTGCTGTGGTTTCTGCCTTTACTTAAAGCCCGTGGAGGAATTGCTCCTGCCATATAGGACATGCCATTGCTGTGAACTTGTTTCAGACCCAGGTTTATTCTTGGCTGCTGGTGTTGGCTTACAGTGAAGGTCAATTTAGTTAACATTGTGTGCTTGGAGGAACTCTTATTTGATTGAGGATAAAACATTTTTGTTGGCACAGATGCACATTTTTTCTGTTTTATTTTATGTCTTTCAATTGACTGTTTCAGAGAACTTCTTTTTTCTGGAAAGTGCTGCAAAAATGTTTTGCTGTATTTGTTAAGTTAATATGGTAGCCTACCTCTGAGGATGCTGACAGTTCTCCTGATTGTACGTTTCTTTTAATCCATGAAAGGTTTACAATTACAGCCAATAACATTTATGTTACCACAAGTGCACTGACTGACTTTTTGCCACTACTTCACCTGCACAGCCAGGTGATGTAACAAACTTGATAGGTAAGTGCATTGAAATGACTTGAGTACTTTGTGATTGGTTGCTGGTAGAGTAAGCAGTGATTGATGAGAGTACTTGGGCGATGCCAACAAAATGGCTTATACAGTATTTTTGATCAAATCATCTTAAAACAAATTATTTAGTGTATAAGACTGTATTTATATTTTGCAATAAAAAACTGGCCTGCCTGTTACATAGGATGTTATGGATGTGAAGTATCTCTTACAAAAGATGTCATATTCTTGTTGGATGTGTTGTACAAAGTTTTAACATAATAAATATGTTTGGTAACTCTTTAAACCTTGTTTGAGTCATTTTATCTTATCCAGCAAAGGACTGATAATCCGGTGCCGTGGTGAGCCGTTCATCTGTGTGTCCACTTTCACAAAACTTGCTGCTCCTCCTCAGAGTTTTGGTCTGATTTTAGTGAAACCTGAGAGATATATTTGGTAGGTTTTCCAAACAGAGGTGTGGTCATTTATCTGGACTAATTTGGTTGCTCTGAGGGGACAAGATGACTCCCATCCCTGCAAAGCTCTGAGGGAAGGAATGATCGCTGTAAAGATGCTCATATTGGAATCAACGTCACCTCCCTGTTTTAAAAGGTGGCTTAATCAGAGTTTGCTTACTGCTAAACTTGAATAGATTTGGTGTGGTAACGGTACATCCTATATCAACTTTAAAGCCAGCTGGATATTATTCTTGAAGCCGAGGTCTCTGGGGCTGTTTTATGCTGCTTTGTGGTATTTGTTGACTTGCAGAGGCCTTATTTTACATTGGCTGCCTTTGGCTAACATTTTTCCACCAATTGTTCGTTCTTTGTTTTCTTATTTGTGTTTTGGTATGAAATGTTGCAAAAAAAAAAAAGAAATAAAATATATAAAAACAAACACTTGCATATGAACCTCTCATAATAGGTTTTCCCATTCCTCATCAGTTTATTCATTCTGTTGGTATCACCAGCTCTGATGCTGATCCCCCAGCAGACCACAGCAAAGTACACTGCGCTCGCCCAAACTAAGTGATGGAAAATCCCTGTCATTTGCTGCACATGAAGGATCTTG
>VUQJ01019319.1:1331-11895 GCA_015108635.1 Andinoacara biseriatus | reverse complement strand
CTAAATGTTGTAAAAATACACTAAAGTGATGATCACAGTGAGCGCTGACACTGTCACTGTTAACACTGTACATGAGGTCTCTGTCCCAGCACTGCTTCTACTGAACAAACCTGATATCAAGCATACACAACACAAATATTACACAACAGCTGCACACTGGCTGCAAAATATCCTGATGTGAAGAATATCCACCACAGGCAAAACAAGGGCATCACCTCACCTATAACTGCCAATGTTTGCTTTGTGACAGATTCAAGAATCTAAGATATGATTATGCATGGTGATGACAGGGCCTACAAAGCACCGACTGTAAGTCCTTCCATGTTTTCTGTGCTGTACAGCAACATAAACTTAAATTGGTTTTTGTTAGTATTCCCTGATGAATGCAAAAATAAACAGTAGTAATTTTAGGAGTGTAATACTATTGCACAAAAACAACATAGCAATATGATGTTTTTGTCTGTTACAGTTTCAAAGTGCCAGATTACATGATGGCAGTCATAAAATCTTGCCTTGTCCTGACTGAGAGACATGATAATTCAATTTATTCAAATTTTATTTATACAGCACCAAATCACAACAGTCACCTAAAGGTGCTTTCTATTGTAGGTAAAGACCCTCCAATAATACAGAAAAAAACGACCCCCTATGAGCAGCACTTGGTGACAGTGGGAAGGAAAAACTTCCTTTTAACAGGAAGAAAGCTCCAGCAGAACCAGGCTCAGGGAGGGGCAGCCATCTGTGAGGGTCCCTGGCTCTTTAATCATCTTACTTCATCTGACTTCAACAACATGCATGATGTCATCAGGAATCATGGGAAGAGAATATGTCAGCTGAAGTTGTTTATATGATGCTCTCTCCTGTCACTGCATTTCATCATTCCACCAACACGATTTTGTTTTTCCATATTCGTACACTCCTGAGAGGTAGAAAAATGGAGGAGGCACTGGTCAACCTCACAGAATGGAGTGAACAAAAGAAATCTGCTGGTCATGATGCTGTTTTTGTATTGTGGATATTGTTGCCAGGATTTTGACTACGTTTACTCAGCAGCCTGAAGTGACCCAATTGCGATTTTTTGTGAAATCCGATTTTTTTTTTGCGTGGTTATTCATGTTTCCAAATATGTGCGACTTGGATGTGATCTGTGTGTGAACTTCAGACGAACCTAAAAGTGTCCCGCATGCGCAGTAGAGGACGCGATCACATGAAGTGAGCGTGCTCAGTGTTTACGGAAGTAAGTTTGTTTTCCTTCCCGCGTCCGTGTAACGGGACGCAGAATAGTGACATTTATCAAGTATCAATGACGTGCAGGTCGTACACACTCAGGTCGCATTTGAAAAAATCGGACCTGTGCTGTTCAGACTGTCATGAAAAGATGGGATACAGGTTGCATGAGGGGAAAAAATTGGGTCCCTTCAGGCTGCAGGGTGAACATAGCCTTAGTTACCAGCTGACCTACACCTACAGTGAGATTTGATCTGAGCTTTGTTACAGATAGGTGTTACGTGGGGCCGTAGAGCCAGAAGAAACTCTTTGTGTGGTGTTTAATGTGCTTACTCTCATTTTAAAAGACAGATTAAAACAGGCAACAAAGCCTCGTGGTCACAGATTATTATTTTAGATCAGACAGTAACATGTTTGGACAAGAGGGTAGTACCACCTTGGTTAGCAGCACCACACTTCACCAATAATTGGATTGTCTTTAAGTACAAGATTATGCAAAACATGAAGAAACAATCAAGTGAGCTATGATAAAGACCGGCTTCAGTTTATCCAGCAGGTTTTCAGTTGGTGTGGCTGTAGCTCAGGAGGTAGAGCAGGTCACTGATCGGAAGGTCGGTGGTTTGATTCCTGGCTACTCCAGGCTGCATGCCAATGTATCCTTGGGCAAGATACTTAACCCCAAGTTGCTCTCCGACACAAGCGTTGGAGTATGAGTGTGTGAATGTTAGCTAATTAAAGCACTTAGCACATGGAAGTGCTTGTGTGAATGAGGTAAATGCAAACATGTTGTATGAGTGCTTTGAGTGCTCAGTCAGAGTAGAAAAGCGCTGTATAAGAACTAGTCCATTTACCATTAGTCACACTGAGAGCTGAACTGAGCTACAGGCCGTCAGTCTTTATCTCTTTAAACAAGGTCAAAGGTCAGTGAGAACCTCACCACCCTTCATACAGATGTGCTTTTTGTGACTTTGTTCACTTATCCAAAAGGCAAATTAAATTGAAGGATGTCCATTTTGACCTGCTCGAGGAGATCAGGGGTTCAGCACAGAGGACAGAACACAAACTACCAGCTGGAGCTAAAGTGCACAGAGGTGCATGGGAAGATGATCTTGAAGTATCACCCAAATTTAAATCTGGTCCACATCTTGGTGGGCCACTCACAGAACATTTTGGTTCTATTGCCATTTTTGGAGTTTGATATAAGAAGAAAGCAGACTCCCTCTTTGTCCCTGGGTGGATTAATACATTGTCAAGATTTTCTTTTTACATCCTTTTTCTCTTGGTGTGAGCAATAGATTCTTTTGGCGAGTTCCTGACAGGTTCCTGAGCTACGCTAAGCTGAGACAGTCACATCATAAGCAGACACAAACCCAAGTCCTTGGGAGGGATGGGAGATTTCACGCAGTCGGCCGAGCAGCAGACATTTGATTGCTCTGATGGGATAACTGTATTTAAAGCTGAGCCTGCGTCCTCACAGAGCCTAAAGCTCGTGCAACACTCTGACCTAAATTCACTCTTCATTATTAAAAATGACTCACTGACAAACAGCTTCATGACTCACAGGTAGAAGTCACTGTGAACCATCACAGAGGTGATGAGATGAGAGCAGTGATACACTTACTGTAGATGAACTGTTTTAGCCTGTCTGTGTATTCTTTCTTATTTTAGCATTAGAGCATTAGGGGTGTGAGACCAGGACTAAATGAGGGGAATCACTTCCCATCATGCCCCACTTTTCTCCTGAAAGCTCAGGATTGCTTTCCCTGATGTTCTCTTCCCTCCACTCTTTCTTTTCCTGCCATCCAAATGTTTTTCTGTCCTCTCTCCACCTGCAGTCCATTTTAGCTCTCCCACGCTGTTAGCACCCTGCACTGCTGTCTGCACATGCTCGCTGTTTAACCCGTCACTGAAAGCTGCCGGGCAGGTCGAGGGTTAAATGTTGTAAGATTTGATGACGTACACAGCACAATGCAAAGCTGCAGCTTGGTGTGAAGGAAGCCACCACCGTAACTGCTTCCTCTCTATAACAACTCTACACAACCTGAACTAACCTAAACTGAGGCCAATAACAGGAGGGCAAAACAGACTTAAGGATACAGGGTTGTGTGTTTGTTAGCACTGTTGCCTCACAGCATGAAGGCTGGTCAGCCGTGCACGCTCTGTGTGGATGTCTCCTAATCTCCCTGTGGGCTCCTGCCAGGCCCCTTGTTGAAAGGCATGAAGACACGCTTAAATCGGCCGTAGGTGTGAATGCAGGAACGATGAAGCCCGGACAATAATGTGCTGTATGAAACAGTGTCTGTAGCTTGCAGTGGAACGTGAATTAGGAGGTGAATAAGACCAGAAAAGAGCTATATATTAATGCCAGTCCCAAATATACTGAACAGAATCAAGTCCAGACAGCAACACATCAGGTCCTCTCACACTTTCTGTCAGCCTTAACAGAACAAACCCTGAATAATCAGAGTGGATCCTCTGCCGTGGTGAACATGGATATGAGCTGCAGCTCTGGACTGTTTAGCTTACTTTAAAAGATGAGAAGCGTCAAAGGAGGGAAATTAAGATTAAATGGACTGACTCTCCTCGTCTTACTGACCACTCCGTGCACGCCACAGTCCCTCAGCCACACTTTATTCTTCATCACAAACACACTGATGAATACATGAACAGCTAGCTGGGGCTCACCATCTATATGAAGGACACTCAGATGTGCAAAATCAAAGTGCCTGTGGTTGTGAACTGGTGCTATAGAAGGAATGTATTTTTCTAGCATGTGACCTAAAAACTGGTCATGGCTGAGACACCAAATTATTTTCTGCCAGCTCTTAAAGTGACCAAAACACAGTGTTTATAGTGTTATAATGTGTATGAGCGTTGCTATTCTCTGATGTTCTGTACACTGTTCCTGCTCCTCTGCGCTCTGTTTGATCTGTCATTTCGGGCAGCTTCGTGTGCATCCTATGCTCCAGCTGTATCACCGTGAGTTATGTTTCTCTCTTTGCTGCAGAGATGCTGAGACTGTTATGTTATGAAGCTATTTCTGAATTCCAGTCGTTTTAATGAAAACACATCTTTCACCTCTGAAAGAAGTGTGGTGCTTTGTTACAGCTGAATTTAAATACTCTCTGTTTTATGCTAGCTAAATGAACCATTGCTGATTCCCCCTGCAGCCCACTGACAGTATTTTCTCTTCCCCACGCCTCCATCTGATCTTGTGCGTTGTTTTTTTGATGTTGTTTGGTGTGTAACAATCCAGGTAGAGTTGTAACAACACAGCCAGCAGCCAACTGCTGCCACAGGCACTCACTGACACACCATGAGCTCAAACCTATGATGTGCAGTCAAAACCAGAGTTTAACAGTGCTTCCTTAGGCACACATCTATCTGTACATGCATACATACGTACATACGTACATATGTACATACACACAGCGACCAAGCCAAGCTCCCATGCATCCATTATTACTGTATTTCTAATTCATCACCACATAAAGCCAAGCCTCGGCCTCTAAATGTTACTCGTACCGTTTCTATTAACATCTTAACTTTGAGTTATTACACTGTTATTCACAGTGTGGTTTTGGGACGTTAGACAGGTAAAAGAATCTCTGGTTTACACTCACGCTTTGCTTAGCCTGCATCAACAGGGATGACTCATTCATGTGCAGAATAAATCATGTTTGTTAATCCACTGAAAGTGTGTGGTCTCTTCAGAAGGCACCCTTCACCCAATTCAGTCCCTCATTCTTCTTTCTCTCAGCTTTAAACAATATTTCCTTTCTGCCCACTTCTTGAACCCCCTTCCCTTCCATCCCATCTTGAATATCCTGCTCCTATTTTATCTTGTCCCTATATTTTTATACTGGCACAGCAGCAGGTTCTTGAAAGTCTTTTTGAATGTGGCGTTGCACAGTGCATAACACGCTGGGTTGATGGTAGAGTTGACATAACACAGCCAGTAGCCGATCGCCCATACTGTGTCAGGCACGCAGGACTGGCAGAAGGTCGAGATCAGCACCATCACGTTATACGGCGTCCATGTAATGATGAAGGCCAGCAGGATGGCAAAGATAGTCTTGGTCACCTGTGACGGAAAGGGGAGAGAGGAAACGGACACTCAGCCGGCTGCTGTAGTTCACTGAGAGCTGCAAAATCAATTTGCATAGAATTAAAACTTGCTTCAGATGAATCGTCTGTGAACTTTGTGTGTAAATGTGAACTTCTCACACACTGCAGTGAGGTGACAGCTCTGCAGCTCACAGATCTAATGCTCATTATGAAGGCTGACCATGATGCTAACCAGTGTAGCTAGATTCAGTTAAGTATCCATTATTATTATGAAAGCAACCACGGTGAGAAAGAGTCTTTCGGTATGAGGTCCAAAAGTGCTGATTTATTCTAAACAGACATTCAGCTGTAGCTTTACGCAGAACATCATAATAGAGCGTAGAACATTCTCTGTGGCCCGTGGCATGGGTCATCTGAAGGCTGAGAGCATTAAAAGCATCTTACAGCTGAGATAAATGGCTCTTACTCCTGACCCTCATGACCCTCTGACCTGAGCTTACTGGGTTAGAGCCTAAAACAGAGCAAGTGGTTAGGAACTATTTATGTAACCATTTACATTTAAGGTTTCCTAACTCATATTTGATTGTCAAAGACCTTGTGTTCTGCTGGTAGAGAGGCTGAGGCGGTATCATTTTCACTGGGGTAAGACACAGAATAGATACACCCAAAGAATCTGGAAGCATCCACAGGAAAATTCAGCTCCCGCCCCCGTTAGACGTTCTCATGTTCACTTCCTGTTTTATTTTGATGTGTGAACTATGTTTAGTTTTGCTTCCCTTGTCTTGTTGGTTTCAGCTGTGTACCCTTTCCCCAGTAAACTTGTGTGTATGTATAAAATTTGTCTCCCCTCACTTCTTTGTTGTGTTTTCCCATCAACCCACAACACAATCAGCAACCATCCATTTTAGCCAATAATTTTGTTGCGCAGTGGTTATCACTGTTGCCTCACAACAAGAAAGTCCTGGGTTTGAATCCCCACAGAGACCCGTCTGTGTGCAGCTTGCATGTTCTCCCTGTATCTGCCTGGGTTCTCTGGGTACTCTTGTTTCCTCCCACAGTCCAAAGAGGTAACAGAATGCTCAGAGTTTCAGATTAAAATCAGCTGGAAGCACCACTTCTTCATAGATTTTTTAATTTGTGCTGGTTCATAGGTAATTATAGAGTTTCTGCTGCAGGACAATTTAAGTCTGCAAATTGTGAGCTGCACCTTACTGATTCCCCCAAACTGAGTCCCACCGTACAGCTCTGCAAACTAAAACTTCATCCGTGCACACTCATCAGTTTATTATATATCGTAAGCTTATTTATGTATTAACCTACTTTCTTTTCTCTGGCAGCCATCTGTCTTTTTCTTCTCACTTGGCTTCTAGCAATGCTTGCAAATTTTCTCGCCACAGTCCGAGGACGGCTGATCGGGATCGAATGCCTCTCGGCTCCATCGACAGGTGGAACAATCTCTATCGCTGTGATGCATTCATCCCCAGACTGCTTCGTCACGATCTTTATCTTCGACCACCTTGAAGTGGAGGTGATCTTGTGCATGGCAGAATTGGTTGTTGTTGTGGGCACTGGCGTAGGATTTGCTAGAGCCTGTAACAAAACAGAGTGTTAAGACATTTTATAGCAACTTTGACCTGTTATTGGATGCTTGGGGCACATAAAGTTAGCCAACATCACGTTAGCACATCATGTCACTGCTGGCAGAAGGCCTCCACACCTCTCGCCACTCTCTCTGATTCTGTGCTATCCATCTACATGCTGCCTCCCACCTCTTTAATATCATCTCGCTATCTTCTCTTTGGCCTCCATCTAACTCTCCTTTCCTAAATTAGGTAACATCTGTAAATGTGTAGTGGTGCTGTATGTATACATAACACTGCTGCAAATGATTTTTGTTCTTACTAAAATGATTTGACTGATGAATGAATTGATTTAATCATTTTAATTGCAGTGATTTGTCTACAAAAGATTACAGCAAATTCAATTGTTGTGAAGAAGGCTTCAGGGTGCCAGGACTGTCTCCTAAAGGTGCACAGGGGCTCCACCTGTGCAGAGCTTGCTCAGGAATGGCAGCAGGCAGGTGTGAGGGCATCTGCATGTGCAGTGAGGTAAAGACTTTTGGAGGAGGACCTGGTGTCAAGAAGGGCTGCAAAGAAGCCACTCCAGGACTGGGCTAAAGTCATTTGTCTGTAAAGCCCCTTTCCAGTTGTTTGGGGCATCTGAAAGAATGATTGTCTGGACAATAAAAGCTGAGTGCTACCATCAATCCTGTGTCACGCCAACAGTAAAGCATCCTGAGACTTCATTCATGTGTGGGGTTACTTCTCATCTCAAGGAGTGGGTTTACTCACAGTTTTGCTATAAAACACAGCCATGAATAAAGAATGGCACCAAAACATCCTTAGAGCAGCTTCTCCTGGCAGTCCAAGAACAGTCTGAAGAACAATGATGATGGAGCACTGTGCCATCAGGCAAAGTGATACCTCAGCAGCTCCATGAACAAAACATGAAAAATTTGGGTCCATGGCCAGAAAACTCCCCTGACCTCAAATGACTCCAGTTATGGAGTATCCAGGAATGGGCCCAGAGGTTGATTGACAGCATGCCAGGACGAATTGCATTAGAACACGTCAAATATTGAGTCTCAACTTGAAACCTATGAAATACTTGTCCTTCAGTATACCACAGAAACACCTGAACCAACACTCCTGTACAGTGCTCACAGGGACACTGTGCAGCTGGCAGGTTCAGGGCCCGGGATGCAGGACACAGGAGATTTAATGTGGACTCACAAATAGAAAAACTGAGTCAAGGCAGGAACTAAGAGGAACACAAGGTGCATACTGCAGCTCTGGGGAATGAAAGGAGCACTCAGACAATATATACACACCAGGAAATCAGGGAGATAAGACACACCAGGGAACACGGCTGACAGTCACTGGGGAACGTAGACCTGAACACTACAGATCTGACCCAGCAGCAGAAGGCAGACACACTGAGGGAACCTGATGAACACAGACACATGAAAGAACATCACACATGAAGGAGGAACTCAACCAAAGCACTGGGATCAGGGAGCAGGATGAAATACAGGGAAAAGGAAAGCATACATATAACAATATAAACACAAGACAAACCAGGAATCTGAATCTTTAAATCAAAGACTGATCCAGGACCAGAACCACAAGAGTTCAGAACAGATTTCAATTTGATTGTTATCCAGTGTGCCAAACACTCAGTCTCAGTGGAAGAGCTGTCCAAAATCCAAGCAATAGGACAAAGTTTAGGCCACTGGCCGTGGCTTGTGTTCAGCCATAGCGATGTCCAGTATAAGAGTGATGAGGAGCTGTGCTGCAAACAGTGCACTACACCATGTTTCCTGCTCAGACTGTTTCCTGCATCATGTTGGGCCAAGAGTCAGTTTGATCTTGGGAAATAGCAAACAAAACACATGCCAAGTCCTTTCACAAGTCATGATGCATTCTCCCTTTGCATGCCTGTCATTTAAGGCCATTAAATGAGAAGTGAAATATCTCTTGTGCCATCAGCTATTTAGACACAATCCTACGATATTATGTAGGTGGAGTTGGCACAAGGGTGTCAGAATACCAGAGAAAATGGTCCAATGAACCAGGCTCGGGAGGGTATGGAGCCATCTGCTACAACCAGCTGAAGGATGAAAATAGATGGAAGAGAAGACAGAAAGAGGAGGCTGCAGAGACTGTGGACACCAAACAGGACGGATACAAACTACAGGAGAGAGCAGAGAAAGGCAGCAGACAAGCAGCTCATTGTAACATGGCAGGTCCCCCAGCAGCTGCAGCCTATACAAGCATAGCTGAGGGATGGTGCAGGGTCTCCTGATAGGCTTCTCATGGAGCTTTTAGAGCAACCTGATAATAAGGAATTATTACGGAATAGGAATTATTAGGAATTATTAGGAATTATTATGCGATGTCTGTGAATGGATAGGCTGTGTGAAGCTGCAGGAATTTATTAAATTCAGTATTACATATTATAAGATTTAGACAACACGGGGCAGCATGGTGGTGCAGTTATAGTTAGTGTGGTTAGGTTAACTGGAGAGTCTTAATTACCTACAGGTATGAATGTGAGTGTGAATGGTTGTCTGTAATGGAAGAGAATGGAAACATAAAGCTAACCCAATTCAAATTTGTCCCATTAATAGATTCCCTTTGACGGTCATTTCAGTAACAGATCCAAAAATGAGAGAAAACCAGTAGCAGATGCATTCTCCTCCCACCTCCAGTTTGGGTCTGTTTCACCAAAATACCAGTACTGAGGACCCGAAATTTGGAGCTCAGCTCTAAACATTTGGAGTGAGGACTGAGCAAAGAATTAGAGGACAGCCAAACTTTGGCACCATGATTGGAGCTGTTTCCTAAGGGATTCCAAATAACTGAAGACTCTTAGTGGCATGTATCACAGCTATAACACGCAGAAAATAAGATGTGCATTCAATTCTGTGCAGTTTGCAGTAAATTTCATACCTGAGCAAGCCAAAAAGACATTCTTATTGGTTTTGTTATCCTATGATAATTTATAGTTATATTTATGAAGGAAAGCTCCTGATAGTCTATACAGACAACCAATTACGAACATTTGATTTCTAAATCTCAAGTGAGGTGCTACTCACAGATAATTGATCAGTTTCATCCATCTGCAATCAAACCTCTCAGCCTCTTTTCTGAGACCTATTAATAAAAAAGGATTCACTTTATCTGGACCTTTGAAGTTGGTTCAAAGGAGATTTAAATATTTTAGGAGAATCTTGGAGAAATTTCTATTAAAGATTCTAATATTAAAATTACTGACATTGTTCCATCCAATTTCACATTCCTTTTAAACTGCTCTTCAATAAAGTTTTCTCAGTGACTGTGTGTGTCAATAAAATGATCAAGATCAATAATTTTATATTCTGTACAATCAATTGTTTTTAGTTTTCATATCTATGCGCTAGTTGCTGATCATTATCTCCAGTTCTGACAGATCTATCTATCTATCTATCTATCTATCTATCTATCTATCTATCTATCTATCTATCTATCTATCTATCTATCTATCTATCTATCTATCTATCTCTATTTTCCACCCCCACACTCCTTTTCGCCCTGGCTACTTGGTCACTTCATCCCCTCGGCTTTAATCTCTGGATTCACCTTCGTCATCACAACACTGTGATTTGTCGCCACCTCCAGCCCCGTGCAGCGGGAGGCGGGGTTCCTGATGTCGTCGTCGACAGCTGCAA
>VUQJ01019317.1:26333-38499 GCA_015108635.1 Andinoacara biseriatus | reverse complement strand
ACAACACCAAAAAGCCTGAAAGACCACAGAAGACAAATAAAGCTGATTATCGTGGTCCACTGGTTACACTCAAGAACAGGAAGGCCAGATTATCTGATTCGCTTTACTCTATTCATACTTCACTCTGTGTTTAATCATTCTCTGTGTCTCTTCCACAGCATGTTTTTTGTCCTCTCTCTCTCCCCTCAGCCCCAACCGGTCTCAGCAGATGACTGGCCCTCCCTGAGCCTGGTTCTGCTGGAGGTTTCTTCCTGTTAAAAGGGAGTTTTTCCTTCCCACCGTCGCCAAGTGCTTGCTCATAGGGGGTCGTTTGACTGTTGGGTTTTTCTCTGCAGTATTGTTGGGTCTTTACCTTATAATACAACGCGCCTTGAGGCGACTGCTTGTTGTGAATTGGCGCTGTATAAATAAAATTGAATTGAATTGAATTAGACTTTGCCAGTTACCATGCACAGTTTTGGATCTTTGGAGCAACAAAACCAAGATTAATTTGTGCCAAAATTATGGGAAGAGAAAACATAGTGGAGTCAATGTTATGCCATGGGTGCATATGGCTGCTAGCTGAACCGGACCACTGGTGTCTGATAATGTGACTCCTGATAGAAGAAGCAGGATGGGTTCTGCTATACTGTCTGCTCAGATTCAAAACTCATTAGACGATGCAAATGGATCATGACAATGGCAACATCAGTCACTAGATCTCAGCCCAACAGAGCATGCTTTCAGTTAGAGACCCACAAACTGCAGCTGCAGTAAAGGCCTGGCTGCACATGTGAAGGAAATGCAGCATTTGGTAATGTCCATGGGTGCTAGATATCAAGTAGTCATTGACTCCCAATCCAGGTTTTGAAAATAATCATTGTATTTAAAATTATGTTTGGCCAATTACTTTTGATCTTCTGAAATTGAGGACTTTGTAATTCCTAAACATTTAATGTGATACTTTTGTAAAACTCCTTCTAGTGGTGAGTGACAAGTGTCCTCGTGACCAGTTGTCTCCTATGATTTTATGTATTTTCCCTAAACATGTGCTGAATGCGTCCTCCTTCTAGCACTCAAATGAGATCCATGTCCAACCTTCATGCAGCAGACTGTAGTGCTGTACCCATGACATGTTTCCCCTGTACAAGTCCACACTGCCATTACTAAATATTGTGAGAGCAGAGCAGGGGTGGTGAATGGGTAAATGCTGGGCTTCGTGACTTGGTGTTCTTTGAGTTGACCGCGTCCTTTTCATGTATGTGTGTTTGTCTGTGTGATCTTGAACATGTTAAGGAGAAATTGAGGCTCTCTTGATGAAATGTCAAGCATCAAGGGGCCAACTGAAGGGGGTGGGTGCTGCTGTAGTGACTGTAGTCCTTCCTTTAACACAACTTCATGCTTTCCTTTATATTTTATGCTTTCCTTTTTAACAGTTATCAATAATGGATTGAATATTAAACTGAATTCTTCTGTCCCAATTTCCTTCACTTTTGGAAGCCACCATTTAAACAGGCTCCACGGATGACTCTCCAAATCCTCCTCATTCTCTGCCTATAGTCCCGGCCATTGTTGCTCTATACGATGGCACTGCTGACCTATACGAATAGACCAAAAACAGCCCCGCATTCATCACCCGCATCTCAGTGGCTGCGCTGTATATGATCTGCTGAGTCGACAGGCCCCATAGGGTTACAAAGAGAGGTTGGATGACAGAGGGTGGGGGGTGGGGGGATCGTGGAAATCGAGCACTGAGTCAGTGCGCAAGCTTGCCGGTGCGCGCGCAAAACATTTTTACGCACAACCCCAGAAGCGTTTATTTTCTCACCTGCGCCAATTTCCCCGCAGTTAGTCAACGGAATACAGGAAGTTTACTTCAAAGTACTTTCAAAATAAACATCAAGCATATGGAGTCCGGTGAAGGAGAAATTAGGGCCTTCAACAAGTGTCATCGAGATTCACGTGCAAAATACAATCAAATGATTATTTGATGTGTCTGCTGCGATCAAAATCTGCTAATCTCAGACGGTAAAGATGGTGACTTCAGTGAAAACGTGATAATTTAAATCATGAAACAGCACCAACCGTGGGACCCCAAAATGATTAATTATATATCAAAAAAGTTTCGGAATAAAAACTTGTTCTACTAATAATTTCAAACAGGAATAAATATAACAGTAACCCCATGAATTGAACATGCAATTGAATACAATGGAATTTTAGCTTACCTGTAACAAGGTTGTGGATACAGTTTTCCTAATGGAACTATAAATTAAACTAGATATTATATATTTTTTTTCAATTATAAGGGACTACAAATGTACTTTAATTTTGAAAATTTAGAAAATTTAACCGGAAGTCTCATCAGTCATGGTCCCGGCCTGCTCCACACACTTGACAGCATCTCCTCTTTCACATCATTAGAAAAGAAAGGTGTCACGCGCACACTAAGGGGCACGAGCGTCGCGCGTGAACGCCGGTATAAAACAGAAGCTGTAGGTTCAGACTAAAGTCTATGTAAAGAGATTTTAGAGTTAGAGGAGTGCCAGGAGCGCATCCAGGTAAGATGGCAGAACTTCAGAACTTTCCCACGGGAAGGATTTACTTGATTAAATAGGCCTGGTTGTTCGTATCGTAGCTTTCTTAAAGGCTGTATGAGGCGGTGGAGGTTAAATTCATACAGGAGGAAACTTCAATTAGAAACTGCTGTTGTCGTGAAATCAATGATTTTTTTGTGGTGGGGATTTTAAAACTGCTCCATAGGTGCTGCATTTTAGTGTTATCCATATTCTCATTGCTCTTTATCTTTCTTCCCTCTAGAAATGAATAGAGTCATGAAAACCCATATGACCTCACCTATGTTATTCCCTAGTATGGGCACTGCTCCTTTCTTCAAGGTGAATTCACACACTGCTTAAACCCAAAAACACACACACACACATTATAGGCATGCGCAGCTTCACCCTTCCTCTGCCTTTTCCCCTGTGTGCAGGTGACAGTGTTTGAACAGGAGCATTTCCAGGGCAAGTGTCTGGAGTTCACTTCTGAGTGCTGCAACATCCACAACTGTGGTATGGACAACATCCGCTCCATCCGAGTGGAGAGTGGAGCGTGAGTCACACTGTACGCCTGCAAGTCTCTGTGGACAGCTGACTGACTCGCTCTGCGCGCGTGTGTGTTTATGTAAATATGTGTCTGTGAGGCAGGGGTAGAGAGTGAGGCACCCACTACCAAGCATGTCACTAATAAGGCCACTGCGTCCGACATGTAGGGTCCACACACCAAGGCAGTCGTGTTTTCAAATAGTAGAGTTTTTATTTTAAAGACATTTGAGCTGTTTTAATTGTTTTGGCTTTAAAAGCTGTTCCTTTAAGGCCACATGTGTGATTTTATTTTTCACAGCATGTTGTACACCTTTTCTCGATCATGGTATCTGAAGGCCAATGTCAGATGAAGAGGATGCAATCATTTTAGAAAGAACTATCTTACTGAGACTAGCTTTAAAAAAAATCCTTGTGAACCATTCATATTCACATCCTTTCGCACTGTCAGGAGAGATGGAAGCTTTCTTCTGCACAGTGCTAAAGCTGCAGGTGCAGTCCAGTAGACAAGAAAACTGCTCTCAACAAGGTTTGTGGATATTTTGGGCCAGAGGAAAAATGTTGATTTGATTTTAGGGTGAGTAGTTCATTTATAGTTGTGGTTATTAATGTAATGAGGTGAAACTTGATATAAAGCCCCGTAAAACTGAGCTGAGCTTCACATTCAATTGATACTGTAAGTCCCATAGTTTCATCATTAAAATGGATCCTTTTCCGCTTTTAAATTGTTTTTACACTGTAGTGATATATTTATCATAGGTTTAACCCAGAAAGAGCCCAAAAGTAATCTCGGTGACCCCGCCATCATTACACGTGGATTCAAACACTGTTCAGTTCTGAGTTCAAATGGAAGAGCATCGAGTTAGCGTTTTACTCTGAATGCCATGAGGGTGCAGTGATCGGCTAACTAGTTTCAAATTGTATATACAATCTTAACAGAGTCACATGAACCGTAAAGTGCACATTATGAGCCCTAAAGGATTGTGTGCAGTCTCTTCCTCTGTAAATAATGCAGCTGTCTGCTGCTGATGTCTCACGGGGTCAGAAAGCCTTTGGCACTCTCCTAATTTAGGAGCAGAGCACTAGACCTAATGCTCGGGGACATTTATGCATGCCATTTATTCTTAACTCCGAGTGTAAGAGCAAACTTGTGTCTGACGTACTTAAGACCAAACCTTTACTGCTAGTGGTCTCATACGTAACTGCCCAGGCCTTAGTCATGGTGTGTAAAGCTTGCCAGAGTCAGAGTAGTGATTCTCCAAAGACCCACTGCTTTCACCAGCTCCTGTATGAAAAGGAAAAAAGTGAGCACGCTTTTCACCAACAGTGCAGAGTTAGCAATACATTTGGACAGAGGAAGGAAGTACAAGCATCTGTTTCATGGGAACTGAGTTATATAACAGATGTCTGAAGTTCCAGGCTGTACTTTGAGTGAAGATTTCCTCTCAGAGTGAAACTTTGCAAAGGCAGTGTTATCTTACTAAGACCTGAAAGAAGTTGGTGGATAGTGAGATAGTTGTTCAGTGCTCCAAAACAAGACTTACAATATGGCCTGTTATATCCTGTTTCTATTCATTCAGAAGTCACTCATCAAAGGCATAAATTATGGAAAGATGGGCAACGTGACAGGTCCCCAAAAAGTGAGGACAAAGTATCTGAAACGCTCTCTCAGGTGGCCTCCTGCAGTATGGGTCATAGAGTCCATCTCTGGGGTCCTATACCTACTAGACCATTATTGACTGAAATGGACAAAGTGGGGATTCCCCAAGTATTTGTAGAAATGTTAAAGATAACCACAGAATATTACTCAATTACAGCAGGCTTAAAATTGTTTGGATTTAATGAGTATTGTTAATATTGAAAACACATTTTTCTTGGAATATGTATTATATCTTTACTAACCCAGGGGTGATTTGGATAAAAGTTTAGGTCAATGCCTCCAAATTAGGGCAAAATAGTTTTGCACAAGGTGATAAGGTGTCTGCTGAAGGGTGCTCTGTTGTGAAATGGGGCTGTGATGTTACCTGACTTCTACATTTATTTAATATTTTTATTAATACACGCACATCGGTGATGGGTCTTGCATTCAGATTTTTATAGTAATTTTGACTAACTTGGTATTTAATTACAAAACTGACACATTCTTAATAGTACTTGTTTTTTTGAGTTTTATTTATAATAGTGGCGCAATAAGTATACAAAAGTACTATATCTGTGCCAGTCTATTTATATTATACAATGTTGGTGAATTTAAAAAAAATGACAATAAAAATGCAGTAAATCTTATTAGAGTATTGGTTTGGAGGTGGATGGTGGCCCTGACATAAAGACAGGAGGCAGAGATGCAGGTGGAGTTGAAGATGCAAGGATTTTTGTTTAGAGTTACCAAGTATGACAGGATTAGAAATGAGTGCATCAGAGGGACAGCTCAGTTTGAGCCATTTAGAGACAACATTAGAGGCAAGACTGAGATGTTTTGAGCATGTGCAGAGGAGGGATAGTGGATATAACGGGCAAAGGATGTTAAAAATGGAGCTGCCAGGCAGCAGGAAAAGAAGAAAAGGTTTGTGGATGTAGTGAAGCAGGACATGCAGAGGGATGGTGTGACGGAGGAGGATGCTGGGATAGTGGGAAATGAAGGCATGTGATCTGCTGTGGCGGCCCCTAAAGGGAAGAAGAACGAGCGCAGAGTAGTGTTTAAAACACAAGAGGGAAAAAAAATCAAATATATTTTATAAATATATATATTACTATAAAACATTCTGACTTGATTACAGTGTTTGCATCAGAACAGTTATATTTTGTATTATACTTTTTCAGAAATTTATGAGGTATGATCTGTCTTAATATACACTCATTTGGATAAATTTACAGAACTTTAACTCTGTTAATGTTAAAAGTTTTTATGAAGTATTGACTGGGCCTGGATGGTTTGAGTGTACAAATCCCATTTCAGAGCAGGTGGGAAAAACAGACAGTTGTTTGCTGTGAATTGTACAAAGTTCTGTTCCATCATCTTTAAAAGGTTTATGTTAGACTCAAGACAGACGGCCTTTTAGAGATATTTGGCTCTTCCTTTTTCAGTCATCATTTGGTGTAAAAAAAATTGAGGATTGTGTTTCTCATTTGCAGTCCTTTGTCTTGAAGGAATAGAGTAATAATGTGTTTTATGTGATGTAGGACTGCAGAGCATTTTATCCCTTCTCCACATACTGTATTAAGACAAATTTTGAGATGTGCCAGTCTTAGGATTCTTCACTACTAAAACTAAAACGTGTTTACTGGACAGAACAGCAGCAGAAATAACGGCAGCACTGACTGTTATTGGGATAGAAAAGATGAATACACACGTATACAAGGACCAATGAAAATGCATCTAAATAATAGCATATTCGTCCTACACATGATATAAACATCAAAATTTTAGATCTCTCTGCATTATTACTAATTAACATACTCTATGCTTAGTGTGTTGGTGACTAGTAACCTGTTACGGGAAAGTTACATAAGCCACTGATTACGGTTAATAGCTGAAATCTGTCGGTTTTTCTCTCTCACAGGAAAAGTGACTATAAGTGACGAAACGACCCTCATCACCTGTCTCACTTATGTTCAGACTGACTTACCATATTTACTCTGATATTTTTTTCCCTCTTCTACACATGTTTCCAGCTGGGTGGGTTTTGAGCACCATGATTTCCAAGGCCAGCAGTTCATCCTGGAGAGGGGCGAGTACCCCAACTGGGAAGCCTACAGCGGCTCCCTGTCCTATCACACCGAGCGCTTCATGTCACTGCGCCCCATCTACTGCGCTGTGAGTAGCAGGAGAGGGAGGAAAGGATTGGGGGATAAAATGAAAGCCTAAGAAGCTTGAGTGAAGGAGCAATGACAAATGGAAATGAGATGATAGTGAGTGACAGAAGGTGCAGTGAGCCACACAGTGGGTGGCTGAGACAGCTCAAAAATAGAAATGAGACAGCTCAGAGCGAAATGTCTGCTCGCACTGCTCTAACTTGAGTCTGCCCATCTTTCTCTATTTCCAAAGTCTCACCAGAGCAGCCGTATGATGATCTTTGAGAGGGAAAACTTCATGGGCCGTTGCACCGAGCTGTGTGACGACTACCCATCCCTGCAGGCCATGGGCTGGTTCATGCCCAAGGTGGGCTCCATACAGGTGCAGTGCGGAGCGTAAGTCAGATCCATTCCTCCAGATATCTTCCAGTTCAGGTTAAAAAAAACTAAGAGTTTTACAGATGGTTCTGCATGAGGCTTTTTCCTGTTTAAAGGGAGTTTGTTTTTTCTCATCACTGTCTCCAAGTGCTTGGTCATTCTGCGTCTCTTTATAATGTTCCTTACAATATTAAATAACTTAGCGGTAAATTAAACTGATTTGAAAGACAAAAAGAAGCAGTTGTCTAGATAGACGAGAACAAAATCCACTAAGAACTAAGAATAAAAACAGGCCAAAATATTTAGATCAGGTGTATCAGTTCCAAAAAAGACCTTCATTTACATTCTAATATCTCAAATGGGCATGGCTGGACTTTACATTTGTTTTTTCTCATTTCCTCTGTCCTCCACTCCATTGCCTGTGACCCTGAAATAATCGCTGTATGCAGCACTGAAGAAGGTGTCAGTTTCTAAAAAGCACAGAGGTGGCTTGCTGCAAGGATGCCCAGGTGGATCCTTTGTAGAAGTGTTTTTAGCTTGGATTTTTAAGAGGCACAACTGGAATAAGTATTAATTTTTTAATAGGTTGTCTCAGTGTTTTAAGATGGTCATCTAGGTAATCATGCTTAGTCCTTCAGTGTTTATGAGCATATCTTTCCACATTGGGTCATGTTGTAAATTTCATTAAAATTAGCCATAAATGTAAAAGATGTCACAAACACTGCTAAGTCTCAGTCATATAATAGAGCAGTAGTTGGGTTATAACAAAATAATTTTGTGATGCTGTTGTGCCACATCATATTAATTGGCTTTAAAATGAAGCTTCAGTGGTAAGCATACCTGCAGCCTCGACTCCTCTCTCCTCATGTCTCTTCCTGGTGCATCCTGAATGGGCGGGGCTAAGAAGCAAGGAGAGGAATTGAGGATGTACAGTTTGAGAAAGGAGACAGGACGTTGTACGAGGGAGCTAGTAGGATAAGAAATCCTTCATGCCCTCAGATATTTCCATTTTCATATGTAGTAGTTCACAACTGCCTTCCATGTTTTAAAAATGGCTTCATGCTTCGCTGTCAAGGTGACTGTCCTGAGTAAGTCTTTAGGAAATGCATCTTTAGTTTAAAACACTGAACATATTACTGTACATTTTCACACAAAAACATCAACAAAAGGCTGGAAAATAAGGCTAAGACATTGTTCCATGTTATCTTTTTTTGAAACATGTAGCAGAGCAGGAGATAGCAGCTTCTGTCAGTACTCCAAATACTCTGTTTTGTTTAGATGAAGGTACTGCCTCACGCATACTGAGCAGCACACTAGGTAGCAACTTAGAGGAGTCGACAAACAGGCAAAAAGGACAAATTTAGACCTAAAAGGAAACAATGATGCACAAGAAGAAAAAGTAAAACCAGTGGAAACAGATGATACTAATGTGGGCGGGGCAGAACTAACAAAATGCAGGAAGTAAAATACTGTTTAATATCTGATTAAATACCTGATCTGATTGTGTCAAACATTTGCGTTCTCACATGCACCTACATTACGGTGTATAGAAAAATTCACAGAGAGCAACTTTCATGTTTATGTTTAGGCAACTTTAAAAAGGATGACAGTTATTTTTAACACTGCTGGTAGCGATGGCCGTGTGGATCAGGTAACTGTTTCGGCCCCCTGGGAAATATCTCGAGCACCGCTGCAGCCTGCAGCGTGACATTCAGTCTTTTACAGGGATCCATGTTCCCCACGGGGTGAAGTGCAATATCTTATGTCTGCTTAATAGTGTAGCTGCTCGTGCTGAAGTGACTACCCCTAACTTGTATGTTCATCATATAACTATGAACCCTGGTTTTTCTTTATTATGAGTTGCATAGCTTCAGAGAGCCGTTAACTTAACTGTTTATTTTTGTTTACACATTTCCACTGAATTCATCATGACACAGCTATTTATGAATATTTTCCATCAAAACAGGCCTTCAAATAAATTTAGCATAAGGAACATGCCTGTCACACCTTTGTTGACTAATCACTAAAATCATGTAGTTGTACAGTAATATCAAAGATGAATTTGCATTAATTTAGTCATCCAAATAGTGACTGTTGTTAATTAATACTCCTCCTGCCTCTGCACTTCCACAGCTTTGTGTGCTACGAGTACCCCGGCTACAGAGGCCAACAGTACATCATGGAGTGTGAGAGGCACAGCGGAGACTACCAGCACTGGAGGAACTGGGGCTCTCACTGTCAGACTCCAAAGATCCAGTCCATCAGACGCATCAGGCACTGAGAGGGGACAGATCAGGACAGCAGCAGCACCACCACCTGGGCTCAGGCTAACACCTGTGTGCTGCAGTTTAGGGGCCCTGATCTTGAACCTACAACTCTCTGTGACACAAACCATTAGTGATGTAGCAGCTACCTCTTTATTTCAGCATGTGTATTTGTTTCTCTTGAAAATGAAGTGTGTTGTTTTCCATCCATCCATTTTATTACCGCTTCCCATATTTGGGGTTGAAGGGCGGTTGGAGCCTTACATGGGACGGGGTGCACACAAACACAGTCAGGCTCATATTCACACCTACATCAAATTTAGAATCCCCAGTTAATTTCACAAACATGTCTTTGGACCGTGGTAGCAAGACGGAGTACCTGGAAAGAACCCAAGTAGGCACAGGGAGACCATGCACACTCCATCCAGAAATGACCCAAACCCTGGACCTTCTTGCTCCACTAGCATCACTGTGTCACCCTGAGTTTTCTTTTGGTACGTGTAAAATAAAGATCAGATTGACAATGTGAAACGTTATGTGTGTATTGCGTGAGAATACAGGACAGTGTTTGGTGTCCCAATGAGCTCATATTCAGGGCCTGTTAATATCTATCTGGGCAAACCCCTGTAGGGCCACCATTGAAACTGTGGACAAAACCGTATGGGGTCCATAATGTTTGCCCTCATCCCATATGGGGCCCACCTATGTGTGCTGCCTGGGCACTGAGAGCAAGGTGGCAGGACAGTAACAAAAGTCAAAGAATAATTAATTCTGGTGATCACATACCAGACTGTGTGTAAAGAGTATCATGTAAGCAGAAGGTCAGTGGTGTAGTAGCTCATCCAGCTTCATGATACATCAAAAATCAGGTTATTGTAATGTGTGAAGTGATAGGTCTTCTTAGTTGTGTTTTGCACAAACCAATGAGAATTAAAATCCACTGAGAAGTCAAAGATAGACACAAACAGTCATATCCAGGATATGACGGAGTTCAGTAATTTTGTGACTACATGGCAAAAAAAGTTATGTTAATGACACTGCGGCCCTGCTTCTTGACTAGTCCTAGCCTACCTTTACCCTGTAAAGCCTAATTTTTTTTAAACTGCAGTTTTTCATGAACCTTCTGACATTTTATTTAAAAAAAAATATCTATATAAAATATATATCGCTATATATATATATATATATATATATATATCAATTTGTATGTATGAGTTTTAATTTATTACATTTTTTGCTATATCCAGCATTTTTGTGATTTCTTGTGCAATTTTTTTTTAAATCCCAATGTTGATGTAGAGATTTCCAAAACAAATGATACACTTGTCATTACAGAGTTAAGACATTATTTTATTATAAATAACCCAATGACAAAATTTATCTGTAGATGGCAGAGGGGCACATGCAAACACTTGTAATGAACATTAAAATCCAGACCAGTAAATGTTACTATCCAACAACAAACCTGACCTCAACCTCAACCTTGAGCACAGTTTGGTTGAAGGCCCATTAGCTGAAGTATCATTTAGAAATGCGTGGTTATGTAAATATATTGTGTGACATTAATTTCATTTTTGTCTTGCTGTTCTTTGTATTGGTTACGCTTTGAGGTTTCCATGGCAACAACTCTATCCATCATCACTAACTAAATAAAAAGTTGACAACACACCACCCACCTGTCGTACACATCAGAGTCAACAGCAGTAAGATTCAGCATGACTTTTTATTTAAAACTGCAGGTGTTTCCTGAAAAAAAGCATAAAATATATTCTTGGGGCAGCTGAATAACATCAGCACAGCACAATGCAGCTAAGTTCTCTAAAACTCTTACAATTCCATATAAAGTTCAATTAAACCTTAAATAGCCATCGTTGGATGTTGATTACATTCCTTCCTCCGACACCGTCATGACTTAAAAAGGATAATCTGTGGGTTAATTACATCCAACCTTACAATCCAGAACAGAAAACTACAAATATTTCATATATATATATATATATATATATATATACTGTAAAGCCATCAGTATAAAAACACATCAGCTTGCAGTCCTGATAGCAAACACAGTGTCTCAGAAACCATAAATAGAAAGTAAACAAAAGACCTGCCAGCAACTTAAGTGTCAACTTTGTGCAGTAAAATAGACAGAAAGTAAGAAAAGCTTTGGCATATATACACAACCAAAGCTGCACAGTAATGTGTGTGTTAAAAAGCCATGACAGTGACGTGCTGGACGTAGCTTCATTTCTCAGTCCAAAGGAACGGCCGAAGTGCTTTAAATCGGGATTCTTTCTAATGGTCAGCAGAAGGGGACTCCTCTGGTTGTTCCTCTGGAAGTTCTCCAATGTTTTTTTTTATGACGACTGTAGTGCTCACTTGATTTATGACTGCAGCAAACACATCGCTGATAACTTCAAGGGCTCAATCTCTAGTTTTAAGTCTTATTTAATACAGAATGATGTTCATTTTGTAAATTTTAGTCCCACCTAGAATAAAATAGACAATAAAGCCAGGTCAGCTTTAGGGTGTGGAGACATTGTGATTCCCTACCTTGTGAGCATAGTATATTCTGTATCTCAGTCACATCTATTGCTTGCTTGTAACGGCTCATTTAAAAAAAAAAAAAAAAAAAAAGATGATTTTAAAAATCAC
>VUQJ01019315.1:4850-15941 GCA_015108635.1 Andinoacara biseriatus | reverse complement strand
AAGTAGAACAGAAAAAAATATATTAATTGTTAAAAAATAAGTGTCTTTTGACAGAGAGTGGCAAATACTGTTTCTTTGCTATAATACAATGACAGCTTTCAGTTGTCAGATAAAATAGATATCAAAAAAGTGCCGTCAAAATTTACAATGCACAACTGTTGCAAATGTCACCCATATTTAAATAAATTTCAATATGACAAGAAAAGCTGCATAGAGGCCAAGATATTTAGTTAAATAGAGAAAACAAAAAACATAACGAATGACGTTACACAATACAATCAGGAATGAAAATAATACGGTGAAAATACAAGAAGACGTGTTAAAAAAAACAACAATTTTCTGTTCAAATAGTGTTCTTCAATCAGTTAGATAGGGCCAAAAAAATAACCAGTTTTAGGCTGGAATCACAGGGCCGCGTCCTTCAGTTTAACATTAGCTTGTTGCTGTGCTATTTTTTTTTTTTTTGGATCAAAATGGACACAAATATAAATGTTGTGCACTGAAACATTTTATGGATTAACTTTCAGTCATTATCAAAGTGAGGGTGTGAGTTTGAAAATAGCTCAGACGTGTTTTTACCAAACAGATGTGCAGAAAGAACAATGACAGTGGAAGATAGAGGAATGTCTGTTTTCATTCTTCCATGCCACAGAAGCACCTAGAATAACAGCAAAATTTACCTTCTTAAACCATTTATGTGGGCATGATACCGCAAGACACAGATTACAAACTGCTAGTCATAAAAACAATGTTCACATTTTGTGTTTTAAAAAAATACTGACTCACTCAACAAGGGTAACCAGTCAGAAACTGGCGTCACATAGTGCGACTGTGAATTTGTTAAATGGCCTTTCAAGAAGGCTCGAGAGGAGTCCCCTCTGTAACAATACTCTACAGAATAAACCGTCTAAATTTGACTCCTTCAAAGCACATAGTTGTACAAAACATCCGGTTTTATAATATTGACACATGGATTATTCCTTTTCTTACAAAGCTTACATGTGATAAAAATATACATGCTGTAAAATAATTCTAAAAGAACTATTTACACATACAGTAAGGAAACTGAACGTAATGCTGTTATTTGGAATCTGGATTTTTCAGAATTATGTGTTGGTCTAGAAATCTGTCAAGTCTCGTTTATTAGGTTCAGCTAGACTACATTCATTGAACTATGTTCAACAAATAACTCATGGATAATATTGTAGGCTGTATCAATGTGTGATTATAATTCTCTTAGCCAAAATAATTCCTACTTTAAAGGTGATTCACTGAAGCTTCTGCCAAGAATGTCAAACAAAGAGCTACCCAGTATACATGGAAGAAGGTCTTGGTCAAGTCCTATGACTCAAACACATCATTCTTCTGGCAAATCCAACTTCAGCAACAGGATATGATGTGGCCCTTAAAGTGAATGATCTAACTACACACTGTGAAGCTAAAGGAGAAGACACGGAACAACAGTTTTATTTTTATAGATTTTTTTTCACTCTATAGCTCTCTCAGTTTCTTGTTATTAAAAGCTACATCAAACATTACACTACAATACATATGGAGACACAGAGCTGAAACATTAGACCTGATCTGAAGGCACGTGGCTGGGAAGGAGGAGGAGGAGGTTGAGGTGGGCGCTGAGCGGAGCAGAGGTTACTTGAGCAGGGCGCGATAAAGGAGGAGCGAGTGGGCGGTCTCTCTCTCCTGCTCCATGTAGAAAATTAAGTCCCTGAGGTTGACACGAGTGATGCGCTGCCGTGTATACTGGCGTGATGAGGTGGATGGAGCGGATGAGCTGGCCGGGGAGCCCGCCGTACTGCCGGAAACCTGGAGACAATGCAGAGGTCGAAAGGTGATAATGTTCATCAAGCACAATATAAATATTATCCAGATAAAAACCTGGTGAAAAGTGTTCTGATCAAAATGTTCTGCAGCTCTGCCCACGAAAACTAGAACCGTCACCTGATTTAAATAAAGCTGCCACCTCCTTCAAGGTCACCTCCTTGTGCAGCCATGCACTGCTCCCAGCACTCCTTCTATGTCTGGGTCGCTCCCTAAAAGTCCTGTTTTGATCTCTTTCATCTTTGCATTTCAAACTTGTATTGAGAGCTAACATCAGCTTTTATATCATAGTGATGCAACTTTCATATTGAGGTTCAGAGCTACATCTCTGGCTGCAACCCCCGAAACCAAAAAGCTGTCTCCACAGTTTCTGAGCTCAGATCAGGTGAAAGTGCATTTATTGGATTGTATAATTGAAGTCTGAAGAAACAAGACATATTGGCATTTTAACAATTTATTCATTGAACACACAAGGGCCTCGGTAGCATGTGTAAGAACCATACACAGCCACAACAGATGGGCGCCACTCCTGGTCACCAGCTTGGTCACACACTGCTGTGAGATGGCATCTTATTCTTCAACTAACAATCATCCAATAAAAAAATAAATAAATAAAAATGACACCAAACAAGAGTCAAAAGTAGAATAAGCTGTTTAGCATTGGCAGAGAGGACAGCAAGTTTTTCAGGGGTGCAACCCACATACTCAACTCTGCTGCTCAACTGACAAATGCATTTTAATTTATTTCTCTTTCATTTCTTTTCATTGCTTACACACATTTTGTTTATTTTTTGGAGGCATTTGAAGGAGGGAATTCACTGCAAAAAAAGGAACTGAGCAGAATGCATCCACTGACACCACATTAAAAAGGCAGTAATTTCTTGGTGAAACTAACACAATCATCAATAATCAGCCACCCAACTTGCTTGATTTTCCTTCTTGTGACTTTGTTTTCTTCCCTTAAAATTAAACTCAACTGAACTCAAAGTTGAATGGCCTCTTTTATGACACAGTGGATCCAGCAGTGGATCCAGATACATGTGTAAATGGTCTGAACTGAACTTCCACGCAGTGATCTGAAAATAGCAGGAGTGCTGGGAGCAGTTCAGCACTGCCCAAGTAGACTATTTTGAAAGGGATGGCAGCCTGATTTAAATGAGGTAAGATTTTTACATTTAATTTAAAGATTAATGGCCCTTATTGATTGTACCTTGTATATAATTTTTACAGAATGGACTGTCATAGATCAATACAGATGTTCAAGTTCCCTGCAAGAAGAATTGCAAGGTAATACTGTACCAGCTTTGGCAAACTAGTTATTATCACAGCATGATTATATAACAAATTAAGAATAGAAACATGGGAAGCATAAATTCTATGCAAGTCTGGTCAGTTAGGTAGCAGAGGGGGTTGTTAATCAGTTTAAGCTTCTTTGGTGTTAATGAATTTTAACAACAGGTGCACTTAGAGGGGCAACAATGAGACAAACCCCAAAACAGGAATGATTTTACAGGTGGAGGGCACTGACATTTTTTCCCTCCTTATCTTTTCTGACTGTTTATTCCACTATCTTTGCATTTGGCTAGGGTCAGTGTCACTACTGATAGCATGAGGTGATACCTGGACCTGGAAGATCTGGGAGGAGATTTCCTAGGACAGGAGGACTTCAACTGTAATAAAACTTATTCCCCACTGCTGTGTAATCCATTAAGGTAAATATTATTAAGAAATGATCAGATAGGAGGGGGTTTTCAGGAAATATTGTTAAGTCTTCAGTTTCTATGCCATATGTTAGAACAAGCTCAAGAGTATGGTTAAAGTGGTGGGTAGGCTCATTTACATTTTGAGAGAACTGAGTCTAATAATAGATTAAATGCAATGTTGAGGCTGTCATTTTCAGCATCTATGTGGATGTTAAAATCACCCACTATAATTACTTTATCTGAACTGAGCACTAAATTAGATAACAAGTCTGAGAAGTCAGGCAGAAACTCTGAGTAAGGACCTGGTGAACAACAGACAATAACAAATAAAATAGCTTTTTGAATTTTCCAATTAGATTGGACAAGGCCAAGAGTCAGGCTTTCAAATTAATTAAAACTCTTTCTGGGTCTATTGTTAAGAAGCTGGAGTGGAAGATTGCTGCTACTCCTCCTCCTCGACCTGTGCTCCAGGATTCTGACAGTGTGACTCATGGGTGTTGATTCATTTAAACTTATTTATCCTTTTTTTAAATTAATTAATTAATTTTATTTTATTTTTTACACCCTTATGAAAAATCATAAAAGTAACCAAGAATAAAAGCACCTCAGTTAAAACCAGCATCTAGACCCCTAAACAAGGACAAAGAGAGTAGCAAGAACCAAACCAAGCAGTGTGATGAGTCCAAATATCCCAGCGCAGGATGGTGGCAGGAACCTAAGTGTCTGCTATCTGCATCATATTTATCCTGCTCTAACTGGGGTTTTGTTAGGCAGGGTGTCATTACTGCCAATGTAAATTATTATCTTACCAAATCTGCATTTAGCCTTAGCCAGCAGTTTAAAATGTCCTTGAAAGTCACCTGCTCTGGCCCCTGGAAGACATCTGACTATGGTTGCTGGTCGCCCACAACCAGAGTTTGTTCCTCAGCGGGTGAGTCACAGAGTGGGGAAAATGGTTGAGATGTGAATGGGTTGGTGGTGTACCGGAGGCAACTGTTTAGGACTATGCTTCCTCATCACGGTCACCCAGCCGGCCTGATTTCCCGGCTGCTCCGGATCTGCTGGAACGGCGGCTATGCTACCATGGTCCACACCAACTACAGGGGTCTGGCTAGCTACAGCATTTTCTAGGGTGCAGAGCCAAGTCTCCAGGTCACTCAGCCTGGCCACCAAAGCTGCAAAATCCTACATTTGTAACAAGTATCGTTACTGCTGAAGGAGGCTGAGGAGTAACAAAACATCTGACAGAGCAGGAAAGTGAAGGAGGGATAGGAGAAGACACCATGCTGTTAGTGAGTCGACTAAGAGCTAAGCTCAAAGCTATGGTAAGCTAGTGAATGCCTAAAAACACACTAAGTGAATAATGTGGATATAGTTTTCAAGTGATTCAGCAGAAAGTGCGATTTGGATAAAGCGCATGAATTTACCTGTGAAACATATCTTTATCTAGATTAATCAAGCTACAGATTAAACGGCTAACAGATACAGCAAACCACCAGTGCTCAGAAACACCCGCAGTGAGAGTCAACATCAAGTGATGGAGAGCTTTTTGAGTGTCATTCAAGAAGTTAGCTTAATTTCAGGGTGTCTTCCAATTTAGCCCTCTATAGGTTGATAATTTTCATTTCCATCAAACGATGTGCCATCCTGTGGACATTACCCAGTCTATATCTGTATTGATGTATGTGTTTTCAAAGTGTTACTTTAATTTTATTGAGCAGTGTATATTACAGTGAATCTGGCTCAGTCTCCACCAATAAGCACAACTTATCTGTGATGTTTCTCTTTCCAATAGGGGACTCAGATTTGCAATTTTCACCAATTTATCACAGACTTGCAAACTTGTCCTCATTCGATCGCAAACTAATAACAGATTTACTCCGTTTTATAATCATTTTATCTGTCTCGATGCTTCGAAGATGGCAACTGATTGTGAGTGGTTGCAGACTTCATTCATTGCACACGGTTGCAATAATTTTGGTTGTGCCGTGGTCTCTAAACGCTGTTTTCTCTATTGTAGCTATAGCATAAGGCACATAGCTTCTTTGTGCTAAATGACGAACTCTACAGATCAACAGCATGGCTGTAGTTATGTTTGTGTTCAATTCCAGACTACTTTAGGAGATGAATGTAAAAAATAAATAAAAATTTTAAAAAAGGAGATGAATGTAATGAAACTCATTTATGAGTAGGAATCCTGCAGCTAACAATGAAAAGGAATACTTGTTTTTTTAATTGCAACAAGTGACTTCACGGTGTGTGATGACAGATTTATGGTCCTACATTGGCGTCTGTTTGTTTGGCTATGCAAAGAGAGGGATTGTGGGAATTCAACAAATGTGGTGGCTACACTGCACTCCTGCATGCAATGTAGCTGTTGCCGCTGGCTTTTTGAAGGACTTGTGCAGCCCTTTAAAGAAGCCAATAGCATAGGTAGAATGCCGAATGGTTGAAATATTGGCTATAGGAATGGCAGTGAAGTCTACGACAAAGAGGATGAAGTGCAAAAACAAAAACAAAAACAAAAAAAAGACACTGAATGTAACAAAAAAGACAAACACAAAGGCTGCAATAGAAAGTTTCACTGTTTTTGGTTTCACCTCACTGCAAAGGAGCTTTCTGTATATATTTACTTTTGTTTTCCAACATGAGTGGTATGTGGCTGTTCCACATAATTTTAATACTACCCCTGGGTGACACAGTACATAGCTACAACATGCAGCTGTGGGTTTGCAAAGCTCTGTATACCACCTCCTATTAGTGCACCACCATGCTGTGACCTTAACTCAAACCCCAACCCTAAATTGTCCTAAGACCCTTGCTGACTTTATTTGTAAGGATTCTTTTACATTTATTTTTAGTCAAGTGCTTGTATGTAAACTGAGAAATAAAATAGCTGTGATTTTCTATAGTGAAACACAAAACTGTTTAGAAGCAAGCAATATGTGCTTCCCATTCACAAAATGAAGTAATCTTTGTTGAATGGCAAACATACTGACATTATCAATAGTAAGGAATGTGACATCTAAGCAAGTATACACCTCCAATAAAGAAAAAATAATCCCTCTTAAAGAGCTGCATGAGATCAAAAAGACACACTAATCACATCCAGATCTTCAGATGCAGGCGAATGCAGGAAAAAAAAAATCTTTAAACGTGAAAAAAACATTAGCAACATTCACCAAAGGCCAGGAAAAACATCATTTTTACTTAAGTATGTTTTATGGCTCTTTACGTTACCCGAACTATGAATAGATTTTTCCTCTAAATAAACAACGCTGCTGACATAGATCTGAGCTGACGTTCCAGTCTGAAATGGAGACCCTGTTGTTTGTATTTGATCCAGGAAAAATGAGAACGATAAAAAAGGGAGTGTATACAGAGGCTGATACAAATCAAGAGATGCATTTACATTTGGAAATGAGAAACACTGGGAAACAAATCCAGCGAGTGCCCACTTGAACCCAGGCACAGAGAAATAAGACAGACATTTCAGTCAGGAACACCCTCTCATAATTACATTGATTGCACCACTCTGTAAACACACAGTACAGACAGGCCGTAATTGCAAACATATGATGGGTATGAATTTACAAGAACAAAACCAAAGTCCCTCCAGCACCCACCCCCTCATATGCTTGTGTTTGTGTACAATGTATGACGATGCCTTGTCTCAAATTACTCTCAGCACACTTTCTGACCCCTGCAAGCTGAATGATGATTGAGGCTAGCCAGGCCACTGCTCCTGCCAACTTACCTTAACCACATCTAGCGGCAAGTGGGTACAGCATGCTCCTCAGCACCCTGGGGCACACCAGACCCTCACTTTGGGGAGCAACCCCAGTTTAATCAGGTCAATCATAGCTGACCACATGTGAAAGATGGGCCTGCCTACTGCCATGCCAATTACTGCCATTCAGAAGTAAGGCTGACGACAGGGCCACAGATTTTACCAATCAAAGCCATCCATCCACTTAGACGGATGGGCAGCAGTGGCCACAGGCAGACAGTCGGTGCTGGGGTGGTGCTGCGGCTAAAGTGGGCGATGGTGGAGTGGAGCAAGGCAGCAAGCACAGACAGATGATGATTAACAGGTAGTGCACTGCATCTCCCAGAATGCCTCATTCCCATCAGGGACAAGGGGAGTCTTAAGTGACTGAAATACAAGCAGGAAGTCCAATGCTTGTTGAGGAATTCTTTCAGCACAGCCTCTCCTCTCTCTTTATATGCTGTCATAAAGAATGCCAACAACCCAAACACCGGTATGTTGTTGTCAGTATCTATGGAGACTGATGTCTCTCGCCAGTACATGCAGGAAATAATGCTGCAGAAGAGGGAGAGGGATGGGCAGGGTAAACACCAACGCTAAACAAAGCAGATGGTTGAGTGTCAGTTAAAAAGGAAAGTGAGACATCAATGACCACGCTCTTCTTGTTTAGCAATTACACTGTAATTGTTGAAATTCAATAAAAAAAAAAACAACCCAAAATGGCAGGCTTTTGTAAGGTCATGGTGGATGAAAAGAAAACATGAGCAAAGAAAAGAGTACAAGAGCAGAGTCACAAAGAGAGAGAGAGAGAGGAGTATAGCAAAAAGGAAAGTCTCAAAATCAGCTTGGCCAAGAAAGATCCATGAGGCAAAAAACAGCATCTGTCATTTTATCTGTGATGGGTGCTCGGAGGCATTATGTCATATGACATATCCATCGTACAGAATGCGCAGGGATACTTCGATACATCTCTTCAGACATTTGACTTGTTTCGAGAGGGGGACAGAGAGAAAAAAACACAGGGAGTGCAGTGGATAGAACCTGAGGAGGGGAAAGCAGAGGAAAGGCTTTAAAGCTCATCTGTAATAAGGCCTCTTTGCTGGCTCTGGTCTTCAGCGACAGTGTGTTGACATAGATGACAATGCGTCAATGGTCCAGACACATTATTTTACACTGTTTCATTCCCTGTGGTTTCCGGCACACATGTGAAAGCACACAAAAGCAGAAACAGCAAGTCTGAATGTGCTTTGTCTAGCTTACAATTAGCATAATACACTAAGTGGAAAATAATGAGGGAACAAGTGACTGAGGGAGGCACTGAAGCACAGGACAAATCCTGCACGTTCTTGAGTTGTGACCCTAAAACAAGGCAACAAATAAAGAATTTCAGCCATTTCTTATGAAAATAAATAGAAAAAGCATACTGTAAATGATGGAAGTTAGAGTTTGAGATGTTATCCACAAAAATTATGGTCTCAGATCAGATCAGACAGAATTTTCAACTTGTTACACTCTGTTTCCTTCATTTTGACTGAATGACTAGAGACCAACTTATCTGCCTGAATCTAACATAATTTTAAGTCGAGTGGTGCATAGCCATGTCAACATGCTGGTATCACTGCGATTTTAAGAGTGAAATGGAACATAGTAAAAACTTCCACATGTTCCTTCATTTGTTTTTTTGTTTGTTTGTTTTTCATTGAGAAAGCAACTGTTTCATCTGACAACACCAGCAGAACGCAAAGATATGGGCCCAGGTAACAACAAATAAAACGGTTGCATTATTTAGTATTATTGTTTTCTTAAGTCCCAATACAATTTTAAAATAAAGCTGTAGTCAATGGATGTAGTGAGGGCAGACATTACTGAAATGACCGGACTGGTGTGTTCGGTAATCAGAGATGCATGAAAAAAAAAAAAAAATCAAAATATTTTAATCGAAAGAACAAAGTCAGCAATTCCCACTTTGAAATTCTCAGACCACCAATGGCCTGCAAAATTCACTTTAACCTTTACAGAACTAAAATGTATTCATATTTTGCTAAATTTACTGTCATTTAATGATACTTCTTTTTGCCCTCTTTCTTACTCTTCCTTTCATTTCTGACTCATTTTCCTCAAAAGTGCAGTGGCAGCAGCAGTACTTGTAGGTGTATACAATCTGAATTTACATTCAGTCCTTTATTGTTTAAGATAAAGAAAGATGTGGGGTAGCAGCGGTGGTGGGTTTCTTGCTGATCTGTGTCTTTGAACTCTGAGTGGCACCTGTGCCTTGATGCTGGAGCCAATATTGGATTTGGCCCAGGTCACACCTCAGGGCGGTGGGTTAATGGCCCACTTTGCCAGGCATGCAGAGCTGCTCGGCCCTGCACAGTCCAACCTGCTGTCTCAGCACTCCGCTCCTCACGGCAGAAGTTGCAGACAGAGGCGGAGAGGCTGTACTGCATGTACCAGTGTGTGACAACACACCAGAAATCACACTGTCTTAACTAAAACTGCAACATGGGGAGAAAACATTGCTTAGCTGTCATGCTGAAAGACAAATACTAGACCCTTGTTGCTTGAGAAAAATAGATAAGCTGTTCATGATGCAACATTTCTCTTCTACTTTGGTGCTGGAAAAACTCTGATGTCTATGCTTCAGGCAAGGAGGACATATATAGAACAGAGATAGACAGTTGACAAAATAAACAAATAAGGGAAGCAAAAGCTAAACCAGGTAGTGTTAAAGTTAAAGCCAGGATGGAAATTAATGACAGCCGCTATTCAGTTATGAAAATTTTCAGTTTCAAATTCTGTTCACTTACAGGTACAGAGTCATAATTTAGTGCATTTGGTGTTTATTCCTTAAACTGGCTTGCACGTCCTGATTCTGATGGACCTCCTCCCATTATGAATAGCTAACGGGCTGACAAACTGCCATGCATGCTGGCTGTCTGAAGGCCTCACAGATTTGCTGATTGACAAACTGAAGACCTGACTGTTTGGCTGACTGGCTCAGGGCACGACTGACTCACTGACTGACCGACTCATTTACTGACTGAAGGACTGACTAACTAACTGCCTGGTTGACTGACTATGTGCCAGGATGCAAAGCTTTCCCACATGTTTTCCTCCATGCTGCATTTCAGTTGGGGAACGCTGCCTCGTCCCTTCAGTGTTTACAGTGTGTAGCCCAGCCGTGGGAGTGCAGCCCCGCTTCATCTCCACACTCGGCCTGAAACGCCTCTTCTCCGGGCGCCATTAATCAGCAACAGAGACTTTCTCTCTCCCTCTCTCGCCTCTCCCTTTTTTCGCTCTTCTACGCCCACAGACATGCTGGATGAGGCCATTTTGAAAGAGTTAACAGATGTCGGCTGATTTGCCCGGGGCTTTCTGACATTGCCCGAGTGATGTATTTGATGTGGAGTTTATTCAGCTCTAATAAACGTATAAAGAATTAGAATAATAATTCACAGATGTACATACCCAGATTATATGCCGGAGCCCCTCTTTGAAGCAGACAAGGCAGCCAAGATTAACAGAACCAGGGGAAAGGATGAAAAGGGTTTTGGTTCAGTCCACTGATAATCACAGAGGTCAGAATGGACTAATACCACAGCTTTATGTTCATGCACTGATGCAGATGGCCTTTGTTCCTATCAGAGGCTTCTAAACAAGAGCCTGCCATTGCCACCATGCACATTTGCTATATATTTCTTTTCTTGTCTCAAACATGCTTTTTTTAATTTGTCATTTTGTGAACACCAGAGGAAAAAAAAAAACACCTAAAAGAATAAAGGG